>PVJC01010998.1:0-42481 GCA_004026665.1 Murina feae | reverse complement strand
GGGGGGACCCAGGCCTGCAGGGGAGGACAGTTGGGGGGGACCCAGGCCTGCAGGGGAGGACAGTTGAGGGGGACCATCCTGGCAGGGGGAGAGCAGTTAGTGGCAATCAGGCTGGCACAGGAGCAGTTAGGTATTGATCAGGCTGGCAGAGGAGTGGTTAGGGCCAATCGGCAGGCAAGAGGTTGGGAGCCAGCAGTCCTGGATTGCGAAAGGGATGTCTGATTGCCTTCAAGGTGTCCCAGATTGGAAAGGGTGCAGGTTGGTCTGAGGGACACCACCACCACCCCACCCCCACTCCATGCACGAATTTCGTGCACCGGGCCACTAGTATGTGATAAGTATGAAACATGCCCCAGTCATCAAAGAACCTAGGAAACTATATTGGTAACACATATAAAACTATCAAAATTACAAAATTGTGCAAGATAATATATAGATAAATGGTATATTGGATATAAATGTTAAAGGAGTGGAAAGTACTTTAGCTCTTTTGAGGAAAGTTGGGAATTAAGTTGTACTCTTCCTTTTGCCTTTACTCTTTATCTCATTGTTAAATAGAGCCTAAAAAAGAAAAACACAAAAATGCTAGTAGGTTTCTTTTCATTATGTTTAAAATGAAAGAGAAATTAAACTTGTAGTCAAAGAAAATTTTCATTAATTCAACAAAATAGTTATTGTACTAGAACTGTGCTAGTTCTAAGGCTATACTGACCTTACACACCAAGCTGCATAAACATAATCACCATCCAGTCTGATAAATACAAGTGTTAATATATATAATGTTTCCGCTAGGCCCTGAACTTGAAGAATGAATAGTTTTAGGAAGAAGAGATAAAGTATACCCTTGCAGATAGAGAAAAGGACATAGTGTGGCACAAGGGGATGAAATTTGAAGTTCAAGAGGTCCTGGGAGATTCAGTTATAGGTGTTTGGAAAAATGCGGATTTTGGAAAGTAGGATGGATGCTTTGAATGTGTGCTTAAAATTTTAAGTTATGGAAAGATTTTGAAAAAATAGTGGGAGGGATAAAAGTAAGGAAATGATATTGTCAGTCTTTTATTTTAGAAAGCTATTCCTGATAAAATGAAAAATGGGTTTCTATGTTTTCATGGCTATAGCTTATTTCGGTAGTACTGTTTTAAAGTGCATATATGTGTATATTTATCTGCATAGTAATGTGTTATTTATTCAGGATGAGCAATGAATTGTTCAAGTTAAGTAAATTTTTCAGGTAATAGAAGACTAGTGTCAAACTTGATTTTGTCCTAACCATGTTGATGGTAGTTTCTAAAGTGTTGTTCTTATTTCTGCCTTGTGAAACAATAGACTGGATATAATTTAATCATCAGAGTATTTAGAGCCAACTGTAAGGATACCAATTGTTTTATCCTGCCAGCAAGAATTGGACCATTTGCCCACTGTACTAAAAAGTGACTGGCTGATTTATTCACTTATTTGATGAGATTTTTTTCCAGTGGTATGTGCATTGTGCTAAGTAGTGCAGAGATAAATTGGATCTGTCATACAGAACAAATTCTGCCATTGGAGACATGTGCATGAAATACTATGGAAGATGGGAGGGAGAGGAAGGTACTTTCAACTAGACTAGGACCCAGCAAGGCTTTTGGAAGTCACATTTGATTTAGACCCTGAAGGGTCACTGATTGAAATGGAAATGGAGGTTTGGGGTAGGGAAGGAGCATACTTGTGGGAGGGAACAGCTTGGGACAATGTGGGAAGTTTATTGAAAATACTAGGAAGTAGGAGATAAAGGAATAGAGGTAGACAGGTCAAGGACATACCATAGAAAGTTAGAATGCTAATCTATGGTGTTGGAATTAATTTTGTCAGGGTCCAATAAAGATGTTTGGTTTTTGTTTGTTTTATAAAGATTTTACTTTTAAAGGATTTTTTTTTTTTAATTTATAAAAAGGTAAAGGGTTTGGTGGGGAAGTGAAGAAATTGTAGGTGAGGTTACATTAGTAATCTGAACCAGGACAATGACAATAGGAATGTGAAGGAGGCATAAGAGATGTCTGGATGATGTGAAAGTAAAAGTAAGCAAAATTTGGCAGATTAATTAGAGGCAGAAGAATAAGAAGGAAGAGACAGAAATGGCTCAAAGTTTTAGATCTTGTTACTGGGAAGATGAATATACCAGTAACAAGTTAATTCATCAGCTACAATGATACCTGGTAACAGAAGGGTAGGCTTCATGACCTCACAGGGGTTCATTTTCACCAGTGCCTCATCAGCCTGTCCATCATAACAAAGCAAATCATCACACTTACTGAGCCAGTAAGTTTGTTTTCAGTTGAATGGAGCCTAAGATTTGTACCATGGTGACATGTATTACTATTTTATGATGCCTAGTTTTGCTTGTCATTGGTTATAAAATTTAGGAATTCTGTTTGACTGACAGTCTTTTTTTACCAACATCTTATTTTCCATAAAGTGTTTCCATAAAGAATAACTAGTATTCTTGTTGGTTCTGTTATTTCTTGAATTTTGCTTTTTATATCTTGTTGTTGTTTTTTTTTAACAGTTGACTTAACCTAGAGTTTTATGTGTTTGGATTTTTTTAACATATCTACTATCTTTATATACTCAGCTGTAGTATTGTGTTTGCTGTGATTTATATTCTTTTGTTTAAATGATTTCTATTCTAACATTAATTTTTTGAATGTTATTTATAATCTGGATTAAGATATAGTTAGGCCTGTCTGACCGGTGTGGTTCAGTGGTTGAGCATCGACCTATGAATCAGGAGTTCATTGTTTGATTCCCAGTCAGGACATATACCCAGGGTATGGGTTTCGGGTTCAATCCCCAGTGGGAGGCATGCAGGATGCAACCAATCAATGATTCTCTCCTCATCATTGATGTTTCTAACTCTACCTCTCCCTTCCTGTCTGAAATCAATAAAAAAATATTTTTTAAGAAAAGATATAGTTAAGCCTTACAGTAACAAGACATTGTCCTGGCCTCAGGTGACTTCTAAGTAATCTGCTTTAAGTGACTTTATGGAAATAATAAAATAATACACAGTTGTTCTCTTTTGGATATTAGAGCAAGAGGATGGCTTGGTGGAGACTGATGGTCCCTTACTTATCTAAGAAGTGGAAAAGTAGCATTTACTATTTCTTGTGTTTGCAGTCTGAGTAATGAATTTAATTCTTGGTATCCAGTGTTTAGAACATCTGTTTAATTGTGACCTTAGCTGGAAGTTACTTCATACATAAGATACCTGTTCAGCACCATGTTTGATTATAGATTGAATTTTGGCTGGAATATGTAAAGTACTTTAAAATTATAAAAAAGCCAAATCAGATCTATGTGATATTTGTAAGTACTGTGAGCCCTATCTAATTTAAGTTGAATGTGATTATCCTATATAATAAAGAGCTAATATGCAAATGGTCATCATGCCCTCCGTCTGGGGCCAGGGTACCTGAGGCCGGGCTGGAGGCCCTGAGGCTGTGCCCCCATCCCCGTCACCAGGGCTGGGGGACCTGAGGCTGCATCCCTGCCCACTGGGACTTGATGGGGAAGCTGAGGCCTCGCCCTCCAGCCCTGTGGGGCTTAACAGGGACCTGAGGCTGTGCTCCCCACCCCCAGCTCAGCGGGGCTTGATGGGGCCAGTTGGGTTTGGGTCTCACATGATTTCAAGGCATGCGAGTGGGCAGGAACTTGACTCTTGGGTCCTGAGGCGTGCCCCAGACTCTTACAGGAAGAAGATTTTCATATACATTTTACTAATTTTCTTTCATTTCTGACACTTCAATTATAGAGAAAGAGCAAATAGCAATATTAAAATATTTCCCTTAATTAATCCCCTTATAATGTGCATGAATTTCATGCACCAGGCCACTAGTATTAAAGATAATTTAACAGACATTTTAAAGTAAGTTTTTCTTTCTTAACTAATTTTGTAATCAGGAATAATTATTTAATTTCTCCTACTAAATGTGAAATGATATTTTGGAAATACTGAGACTTTTAGAAGACAGGGAATCTAATCTAATAAAAGAATAGTATGCAAATTAACCATCACTCTGAGACACCTAAGCCACGCCCACCAGCCAATCAGAGCAGCTGTATGCAAATTAACCCAGCCAAGATGGCAGCCGGCAGCCATGGAGCTAGAGCAAACAGGAGGCTTCCGTTGCACTAGCAATGGAGTTGAAACTGCCTGCCTAGGCTGGCCAGGCCTCTGCTCAAGGCAACAATGTTTCAATTATAGAAGATAAATAAACCCCAGAAACCTGATTCCAGCCAACCTCGCTGGGACATTGGGTCAATAGGAGCTGTGGGCAGCCTGAAAATGACCCTCAGCCCCTCACCCAAGCTGGCCGGGCACCCCCATGGGGTGAGGGTTCCCAATGGGGGGCTTGGCCAGCCTGCAAACAGCCATCAGCCCCTCACCCAGGCACGCCAGCAGGTGGACATCCCCTGAGGGGTCCCAGACTGCAAGAGGGCACAGGCTGAGCTGAGGGACCCTCCCTCCCCCGAGTGCACAAATTTTTGTGCACCAGGCCCCTAGTGTGATTATATTTGTTAACAGAGTCACCCCAATTGGAGGGGGTTCACCCTGCCTGGCTCTTATCACGCTTGTGAGAGAGAATTTAGATGAGTAACAGAAAGCAATGTTGAAGCAAAGCAAGCAAATTTGTTAAGAAAGCAAAACAAGCAAATTTATTAAGTATACACTTAGCATATAACACAAGCAGGCAACTCAGCTAGTCTGAGTGGCCCATGTGGAAGGTTCAAGGGTTTTATACTTTCCATTATAGATTTAAAGATTCATTTGCCAGATATCTTGGGCAACAGACTAGATTTCAAGGTCCCCCTTTTACATTGTTGTGGCTTTTTCCAGAATATATGAGAATACCTGGCGATTTTATCTTGGCAACTCCCAAGACTGCTAACTTCTTTGTTCAGTGCATGACATAAACTCTCCTTCCCCCCGCTTCTCTTCCTCCTTCTTTAGCAGCTATCTACCCTGCCTAACATATTCAGGTAATTCTAAACAAAAGTGATTTAAAGCAGATTTGTCATTATGTATTTAATATTTATGACAATTTTAGATGTGTCTAAGAAAAATGTTTGATATTGATAAGTGCTTAATAAAACACCATGCAAGTTCAACCCACCTTGAGAATTTTTAAATATTTTTTCTTACTTGTCACCATAGAAGGAAAACATTTATTATTCTCACCAGTTAAGCAACTTGTAGCTTGGGTATCATTAGGTTTTGGCTTTTGGCAAGCCGGGAAAACTAGTCTGCCTCCAATTCTCTGTTTATAAAAATGTAGGATAAATAAAGTATCATTTTTGTTTAACTTTTCCCTTCACATCTTAAAAATACTTACTCAAAATATTATTTTACTTGTCATTCCCTCTACTTTGAATCAACAGAAGCGTCTACTAATTGAATGTACTTTTTCTTTTCCCTGGGAAACCCAAGTTTAAATAAAGTTTTGCCTTCATTTGCTTTAACTTTCTCTGAACCAAGCATAAGAGGCTGTTGCTACCCTTATTACAACCTCTTACTTTATAGGACAACCTCAAGCTATCTGTTTTTTCTAGACTAATGTTGTTAAGCCATAAACCTTATAATTAAGGCAAAGGAAATGTGCTTTTCAAATATTTTGTATTTCATTCTATTCCAGGTAAAATGTTAAACCATTCAGGTTCTAATTTACTTTACCATGATTGCTTTTTGATTCTAGGTTAGTGATTTGATTTTATTTTATTAGTTATTGAGAATGGAAACTCTAAAAATTAATGAAAGAAAGGGTATTGAAAATTTTTTGGAGTGAAAATGTCAAGGTAAAATAATGGCAAAAATATACTTCTGAAGTTACTGATCTAATAAAAGAGTAATATGCAAATTAATCATCACTCCGAGGCACCTAAGCCATGCCCACACGCCAAGCCACACCCACCAGCCAATCAGAGCGACTGTATGCAAATTGACCCAGCCAAGATGGCAGTTAACTTGTATACACAGGCAGGGAGTGAAGACTGAAGACAGCCTAGAAGGAAGCCAAGTGCTGCAAAAGGGAGCCAAGCTGCAGAGAAGGGGGGGAGCAAAGTGACCCAGAAGGGAGGGATCGAGGCAGTGGAGACAGGAGGGAGTGAGGCAGCAGAGAAGGGAGAGAGCGAGGCAGCAGAGACTGTGGAGATGTAACATTGCTTTTCATAACAATAAACCAGATAAGCTGCTTACTATGTACATTTTGGGAATAATGACTAATTTGATTATGGCAGTATATAGCTAGAAATAAAGAAGTGATATTGGTAGTAGGGAAGTCTTTTACAATTTTAATGGGCTATAGAGTGTGGAATTTAACAGTTGTTCTTAAGTTTGTGGGTTTTCTCCTCTATAAAATGCTGATTCTAGGTACCCCTTCAGTTAGTGCCCCAACTGATTTGTTGCTTGGATTTTCCTCACACGTCTCTATTTGTAGGAGACTTTTTTTTTCCCCCCATGAGGAATATGAAAAATATCCTCTGGTTAATCTCTGATGATGAAAATTACCTGTTGTATATGATATACAGGTGGTAGCCAATGAATCTTCAATTTGGGCAAAGAAACTTTTCTCTTAGTCAGTTTAAAGTAAGTTTTACTCTGCTTGTTCAGAGGCAACATCATGAGTTGTTTGTGGTGTTCAGAGATTTAGATGTCTTGGATACAATATTTCTTTTGTAACTTTGTAAATGTTGCATTAGTATGCTTCATGCATTATTACATCTTCATCAGGTATATGTAATGTCTAGTTCATTTCCAATAAATACATTGCTATAGTTAACAATAACAATAAAAAGAGATAAAGAAGTGGAACTAAGGGCTGGCTGCCTTTCTCATTTAGGTTGGTGGATACTCAGTATCCAAAATTGTCTACATAATTTGCCAGATGCAGTGAAAATGTAGCACCCTGTGTTCAAAAATTAGGAATTTCAAGTCTGTGACAATAGAGCATTAAACAAACTGTAGGACCGTGTGCACCGTGCCCCATAAAATGTGTCTTTTAGGCACTTTATGCAAAGACAAAAGTACACATTGAAGAAATAAGAATTTATCTTTCAACAAATGGCTTTTCCTACCCCCATCCTTATGTTACACAAACTCACATGTTTCTTAAACCCCCCAAATCCAGTCTTCTTTTTCAATTGAGGCTGAGAAAAGAAAAGGCTATTTGCACAGTCTTTTGTATGTTTGGGACTTACGAACTTTGAATAATTAATGGCACCAAGTAGATTTGTTTATTTGTCCATATCACCCTGTGTACCCCTTGGGGCTATGCATCCTCTTTCCTCCTCACCACTGCCACTATCACCTTCACCAAGAGGTTGTTAATGGTGGTGGAATGATGGCTTACCTATCTATGTCATTTTTATCCCTACTTTTTCCCTACATAATTTGCCAGATCCAGTGCAAAGTAAAAATGTAGCACTGTGTGTTCAAAAACTACTATTCATAGCTGCTATGTCCTGCCCAACTTATGTAGGCTGATTAGATGAAGAAGAAATTTTCTTCTCTCAACTAGGGCTACTTTATGTCTCATATTTTGGATATATGTAATCTGACCATTATATTAAGTTTCACTTTACCCCAGAGATGCCAACTGTTAGGAACAAAACAGATGAAAGGGGGGCTTTTAATTAAGTGGACAGGGGAGGATGATTGCAAGTAAGACTATTCAGTGGTGAATGTTAATTTAGTTATGATGTGCTTTTTTACAACAGATGTTTTTAAAAAATGAATCCTCATTCTTTGAGGTCATTTGTGTAGTGAATCAAAAAGAAAGAGAAATATATTGAAACAGTTATCCTATATAATAAAAGTCTAATATTCTAAGAGTCTGGTCGACTGGTCAGCCATTCAACCAATCAAAGCATAACATGCTAATGATAGGCTAAGGCCACTCAACCACTCGCTACGACATGCACTGACCACCAGGGGGCAGGCAGTCGATTGGTCAACCAGTCGCTCTGACGTGCACTAACCACCAAGGGGCAGACGCTCTGAACAGTAGGTTAGCTTACTGCTGGGATCCAGTCAATTAGGACTGAACAAGACAGGCCGGACATGCCCTAGAGCCTTCCTGTGGTCCCTCCCTGGCTGGCCGATGTACCATGTTCCTCCTTGGCCCTGATCATGCACTGGTAGTGTTCCTCAGCCTGGCCTGTGCCATCTCACAATACAGGAACCCTTGGGATGTTGGAGAGCCGATTTTGGCCTGACGGTGGAACAGTCTGTCATTATGACGTGCACTGACCATAGGGAACAGACGCTTAATGCAGGAGCTTCCCCCTGGTGGTCAGTGCGCTCCCACAGGGGAGCGCCGCTCAGACAAGCTGAACTCCTGGCTGGCATGCTTCCTGTATTGACCAGGCTGCAGTATTTTATTTTAATTTTATTTTTTTACAGTCTTCTGGTTAAAATTGATAACTTAAACATTTTCTGCCAACCTAAATAGTAACCTTAGGAATGTTTGAGTGACTGAGTTTGTTCCTTTCTAAAGAAGCAGTTATACTCATGGAGAAGAAAATTAAGATTTTTCTAAAACCAATCTAGTATTTTTTGTAAACTTTAAGTACAAAAACAATGTTAGATTTAAAATTCTTTCAGAGGAAAATGGCATATATATGTTTTTTTTGGGTGGGGGGGTTTGACACTAACAAGTACAAATAAAGGCTTTGTATAAAGTTATCTATTTGGCAGATTGTTAATGTGCACAACTTTGTTAAACCTTTGGCTATTTATCACAAATATTGATGAGCCCCATTATACTAAAATTAGTGTTAGTGATGTTCTTTTTTTAAATGCTCTAGTGACTCCTGGTACACAGTCCAGAATGAAACTGCTTTTCACTCTAGATATAATAAAAATCTATTAAATTAGAACATTTGTGTTCTAGACATATTTGTACATCATCTTTTTATTTAATGGGACATACTGTGTAAATCAATCTTTTTCATGTAAAGAATAACATGATTGTCCCCTTTGTGTTCATATTAATAATATGTTAAATACTCAAAATTTTTTACAGATTTTTTCTAAATGGTTTAGGCAGTATTGCAAGGGTAAAGGTTAAATATTGATATTACAAAAAAATGATAATGGAGATATTAAGACACTGAAATATTTAAGTATAATTACCAGAGGTCCCAGGTTTTTAATATCTTTACTTTTCAGACAAGTTTCCAAGAATTCCCAGTGTATGTGATTTTCTAAACTTACTTGGAACTCAATACTGGAAATAATCGTATACTGGTAGAGTTGTCCTGCTTTCCAAAGTCACAACACCTTCAAATATTAATTACTACAAAACCTGTGGTATGCTCATTGAAGTTTTAGAGCTGATCATTTATAAAACAGCCTAAAATTCAGGGTTTTTAGAGTTTATATAATATCAAAAGTCAGAAAAATTATTTTTTCCTCTGTTAAAGTAAAGAAACATTTTTATACTTCAGAGTAAACCTGTCCAGTTCCATTTAAAAAGTATCACAGCATCTGAATATAACTTGAGTACTTATAACTGATAAAACATTATTTTGAGTACTTTCTCATTACCCTGTGCCCTTTTCCCTCAATTTGTATTACCTAGCATTCTGTGAACAATTTTTTTAAAGGATTGCTATAATGTATTCTATTTCTAGCCTACAGTAATTTATTTACATTTTAAAAGGAATTTGAATACAGTGGCAATTTTGACAACCAGCAAGCTCATCAAAGTAAGATTCTATCTGTAATCTCATGAAATACCAAATACCTGCTCTGTTCTATGTAACAGAGACAGGGATTGTGTGTGGTTTACCTAACAAATAGGGAAAGAGTAACTGACATCTAGTTTTTGAGTGTCCTAAAATCTTTACTTCTAGTGTATCCATTGCTTTAAAATTCATTTAAATTCAAATTGCTCACCAGTGCAACTAGGAAAAAGAAGGTGCTGATTACAAAGTACATAATACCTCACTCTTCCTACTAGTTGTGAAGAACCTAGCTTCTATACATAAGTTAGACTGATCAGTGAAGAATTTAAGTGTGACATTAGCAACATAATTCACTTAAATGATGCAGAGGTATTCTACATGAATGGTACCTATATTACGTGCTGATAGAACAAATTTCCATT
Source organism: Murina feae (assembly GCA_004026665.1). Lineage (NCBI taxonomy): Eukaryota > Metazoa > Chordata > Mammalia > Chiroptera > Vespertilionidae > Murina > Murina feae. Next base: position 32,336 of record PVJC01010998.1, on the reverse strand, counting down.
TATATGCTCTAAATGTCAGAGGTTAAATTACTGGGTTTTCTTTTATTTTTTACTTCAGAAGTATTTGTGGAGTTCCTATTATGTGCCTGGCTCTTGACTAAGATAAGTAATGAGAACCTTATATGATTTTTCTATTCCAGGTTTTTGTTGAAGCTTTGAATTAGCCATTCTTTAATACTTACTTGACTTCTGTATGGAATTCTTTACTTAAGAGATTCTTCTTCTGAAGATAAGCAGAGAGAGACTGTGGGCTCTAGATTTTACTTTTAAAGAGGCAGATGACAGGAAGCAGAAGCCAGTGGCTTGAATGAGACTTAGGCTTCTTGTGGTTTCTAATTTTCTATGACATTTTCCTTAGCACTGGCCACTTGACTACTACTGTAAGGAATTGTGTGTTTACTGATTTTGTAATAATAGCGTCTGTTCTTTTGGAATCTGGACTTTGAGCAACTCATTTTATGGAATAATTGAATAGCCAGTTCTTATTCTTTCTTACCTAGAATTTTTCCAGCGGATTTCACATAGTAGTTAAGAGAAGAAAAGCCATTTGTGTAACTCTTCTGTTACGTTTGTTTCCCTCCCCCCTTGGATCCCTAAATATAACTTTCTTACCTTCTCTTCCTGCTAATTGACCAGCAGGTCCTGTAGTACTGTTATCCCTTTGTCTGTAGTTGTATTCAAAGACCAATAAAATATTATTTTCTGCCTATTCATATTTTCCTTTATTAAATTAGATTCTGTGGAATAACTGATCAAAGGAAAAGCAATAAAAAAATTTCAAGAACAATTAGCACTAAAATTTTGATCCGCTTTAATAGAAAAATCTTGTTTTTTCCTTTTAATTAATTTTTAAGTAGCTATGGAAGAAAACATAAAATGAAAGCATGTAAGGAATAGTTAGCATTAAACTTCTGGTCCATTTGCAGACTTACATGAAATAATCTGGATTTACATTTCCATAAAACAAAACATGTATGATATACATGTTACACAGATTGAGTTTCAAAATGACAAATTTTCATTGAATCTTATATTACATTGTTGATGTTCCCTTACTAAGTTTTTAAAGCTTGTAAGATCTTAATGAAGTAGTACAAACTTAAATAAATATAAGGTTATAATTTTCCTGGAAGTAAGGAAAATTGAACCAGATGTTAAAATGGATGTATGATTATAAGAGAAATACCATTATTGTAAAAATTGACCAACATAGTATCTTAAAGTTATTTAGTTACATTTTCTCATTTTGGTATAGTAAAGCATTATTTTAAAAAGCAATACAGGAAGAATGTATGTAGATAATATTACTGCTATTAGAGAAACAGCTGCAAATTAGTACACGCTTTAGAAATGCAGACATTTCTAACTTGATTTAGATGATCTGACCTCTAGAAATACAAGTATATCTGTATTTATGTATATTTGGGAATATATAAAAAATGTTTTTCTCTTCTTCCCTTTTTTAGTCTTAGATTGTAAGCAAAAGAAATCAAGGTCAAGATCTGGAAGCAAGAAGAAAATGCTAGCATTACCTCATGGTGCTGACGAGGTTTACATTCTCAGATGCAGGTACATGCTTATATTGCCAAATCTGCTTAGTTCAGATTTTGGATTGAGATATATTAACTGTTTCATTTGGGGTTTTTAATTTGTAGCAGAGGTACATTCTCCACAAGTAAATTATAAATGAACTTTTGGAGACAAGCTTAAAATCTTAATTCAGTTCATAAATGCTATACTTCAATAACCAACAGATCAACTTTTTTATATTAGCCAAGAAGCTCTATGAGATTGTGAATTACAAAAGTAGCTTTTTTTGTTGTTTTATTTATTTGCTTTGGTTTGATTTGATTTGTTTTGATTTTTTTAAAAATTGTCTTTAGTTTCTGCATATTGGAACACATTTAGTTTCTGCTTATGGGAACATACACTTCTAAATATAGCTGTACAGTTATTCGTACCTCCCTGCCATACTCACTGTTATGCAGTTTCAGGAATTCTGAATGGCGTAAGGGTCTTTTAAAAAGAAGATACATTTTGGAAATATAATTGTTTTAAATATAGGTGTTAAGACCTTTAATTTTATCCTAATAATGTTCCCATTTATATAAATATTACTGAAGTTATTATAGCTATTAAATACATGAATTGGCAGCTTTGATATTGTATTAAGTCATTTTGATTTTATATATATTTAGAAACGACTGTCAAGAACTCTCTCCAATATATGGTAATAAAGTTTCTTCTTATGTGTATTGATTTTTTTGGGAATTGGTCATGTTAAGACAACTGTCATTAACTTCTTCCATAGGTTTTGTGGCCTAGTTTTTCGTGGACCATTGTCTGTTCAGGAAGACTGGATTAAGCACTTACAACGACACATTGTAAACGCTAACCTTCCCCGGACTGGAGCTGGCATGGTGGAAGTCACGTCACTGTTTAAAAAGCCTGCTTCCATTACAGAGACTTCATTTTCTCTAATAATGGCAGAAGCAGCTTCATAGAACAAGAAAACCTTTAAATAGCAAATATGAATTGGGTGTGAATTTGAAATTCTTTGTCTTTTTTTTTTTTAAGCCACATTAAATTATCCATTTATAAATACTAAAGCAGGAAAAAGAGGGAAAGTGAATTATGGTGACATCAGAACAAATAGATTGCTTCAAACAGTAAGTGGTCTATATATTTTATATAGGACAGAAGATGTGTTTTCAACGTTTACTGGATTTTGTCAGTTAACTGTATTCATTCAGTAAAAGATCAGTACATGTAGGCAGTCAATGATAAACTGTTACACATGGATAATTAAAGACAGATTTATTGGAAAGTTATGTTTTCTGCAGTGTTACCAGAATCAAGGTTCTGTTTATTCCCCACAAGACTTGCATTGAAAAATAGATATTATATTTTGTTTGTATGTAGTGTTTTGTATAATACCTGGAACCGCTAACTAAATTTACTCAACTTAGGGCATTAAATATCATGTACTTCATAGTTTGAGACTGTTCACTCATATAGGGCAGAGTACTATTCTATCTAAATGTGTAAGTGTTTTTTTAAAATCACATGGAATGGTTTTTTTTATACTAAAAAGTGGAGGGAGATTTGTTTAAACAAGTATTTCTAAAAGAAATATGTACATAGTCCTGAAAATTATTTGTGGTAAGGAAATATTCTTTACTCCAGTTGCATTTCTCAGACAATAAAGTGGTGCATCCATGCTACCTCCTACTTTGTCAACAAAGATGCTATTTACCCTTTACATTTTTTGTATCATATTAGATTTTAAAATCTAATGTTCTTTATTGCAAGGCATCCTTTTGTTAACAGATTTGTTTCTTTTTAATGTTTTACCTAAAATTTGACATGCTTACAGGACAGGTTTGCCTTTTTATTTAACATTGTAGAAATGTAATTAATAAGTGATGCTCACTACACAATTTAGAATAGGCTTTCTCATTTATATTCTCTTCCAAAATTGATCAGTAGCAAAACTTAATATACCAATTGAAATATTTCTACATATGATGAGAATGTTTACAATTTAAATTTTAGAACTTGTTTTGGATGTGATTATATGTACGAAAATCGTGTAACACTATGCTTATGCTAAGAACCGACATAACGGAATTACTGAAATAAATGTGCTGTGAGGAATGGAAAAATATGGTGCAGATGTCTTGGTCATGAAATTGTGATTCTTCCTTTCAACTTTTCCAAAAACAAATTAGTTCTTTTAATCTGAGGTCAGATTCCTTTACAAATGACAGTTTTTATATGCAAGCACCATTTCATTTTATTTCACGTAGTATGGCTAATACTATAGTTGAAACAAGGATATGCATTGATAACTTTTCTTCGTATGTAAATAAAGTTTAAAACATTAAATAAGGAGTATTTTGGTAGAGTATATACATACCTCACTGCCAGTGAAATTGCTTTCCTATGGTATATCTCCTTATCAGAAAAATATCTAAATAAAAAAAGACTTAAAGAAAATTATAATGTGTATAGTGTGAAGCATTTCTTATTTAATCACTGGTGGGATAGCCCACTTGAGGTTGTATTTCATTTGATTTAAATTGTTTCTACTTAGCAGGTTACTTTATTCACATACCTTAATATGTGAAATTAGGAAGTTGGACTAACTGGATCATTCAAGGGTCTCTTGCTCCCTGGGGTGTAGTAGATAAGGAAAAAGTACTTGTAATTTATTTTCATTTTTCAAAATGCCTAATGGAAACTGTATTTTTTTCTTATAAAGATGAGACTAAAACATTAAATTGTTTTTGACTAAAAATATACTAAATCAGTATATACTAGTTGTCTCTTACTGAGCAAGTTTCATTGATATATATATGAATATATTTATTTATTTAACTGGAAACATACTACATGGCACATAGAGTTCAGAAGTTTATAAAAAAGATTCCTGCCCTGGTTGTGGTTAGAGCATCAGCCTTTAGACAGAAGGGTCTTATGTTTGTTCACCAGTCAAAGGCAAGTACCTTGGTTGCTGGTTCATTCCCCAACCCTGGTCCGGGCACATGCAGGAGGCAACCATATTTTCCAGTGAGGATTTAAAAAGAAAATTGCTGTGGCAAGACTAGCAGTTATGAGAATCCCTTTTAACTCTCATATTTATATGATTTTATCTTTTTTTAAAGTACGTTTTTATTGATTTGAGAGAGAGAGACAAGGAGAAACTTTGATCATCTGCCTCCTGTATGCCCCCTACTAGGGATTGAGCCCACAGCCCGAGTAAGTGCCCTGACCTAGAGTCAGTCCTCAACCTCTCAGTGTTGGGGATGAAGCCCAGATAACAACTGATCCACACAAGCTGGGCTTCAGGAAATATTTTATTTATGGCAAGATGTAGACATGGCCAGCATTCCCAGAAGTCTTATGTTCTCCACCCCAATTGAATTCTCACCCTCCCATTACCATTATTCTAACTTATATAATAACTAGGGGCCTGGTGCACAAAAATTTGTACACTCAGGAGGTCCCTCAGCCTGGACTGTGCCCTCTCAAAGTCTGGGACCCCTCTGGGGATGTCCACCTGCTGGCGTGCCTGGCCAGCCTAGGTGAGGGGCTGATGGCTGTTTGCAGGCTGGCCACAGCCCCTTCAGGTTTTGGGTCCCTACTGGGGTGCCTGGGCAGCCTGGGTGAGGAGCTGAGGGGCGTTTTCAGGCTGCCCACAGTCCCTTCAGGTTTTGGGTCCCTACTGGGGTACCTGGCCAACCTGGGTGAGGGGCTGATGGCTGTTTGCAGGCTGGCCAAGCCCCCCAGTGGGCACCCTCACCCCACTGGGGTGTGGCCAGCTTGGGTGTGGGCCTGAGGGCTGTTTTCAGGCTTTCAGGCTGCCCACAGCTCCCATTGACCCAATGTCCAGCAAGGCTGGCTGGAAGCAGGTTTCTGGGGTTTATTTATCTTCTATAATTGATACACTGTTCCTTTAAGCCAAGGCCTAGGCAGATAACGAAGCCTCCTGTCTGCTTCACCTCCATGGCTTCTATAATTGAAAGAATGTTGCCTAAGCAGTCAGTTTCCTCCATCGCTGGTTCAACGAAGCTTGCTGTTTGCTTCAGCTCTGAGGCTTCTATAATTGAAACAATGTTGCAAATATGTTGCCTGAGCCTAGAGAAGCCCAACCTGCCAGCAGACAGTTTACTCCTGGTGCAACAGAAGCCTGCTGTTTATTCCAGCTTCGTGACTGCCGGCCTCCATCTTGACTGGGTTAATTTGCATACAGCTGCTCTGATTGGCTGGTTGGCGTGGCTTAGGCATCCCGTAGAAATGGTCAATTTCAATATTACTCTTTTATTAGATTAGATCATTTGTTTTTTTAACAGTTTGGCCATCTATGAATACATAGTTTAGTTTTGCCTGTTGTTATATTGAATAGAAATGGAATGTATTCTTTTGTGACTTGCTCCTATGTGGATTGACAGTTATTTTTCTCCCTGCATATCATTGAATCTATTATTCCACCATATTCTACTTCATTTTTGCAAGTTTAACTGTTGCTCAGTTTTAAATAAGCTGTTTATGTTTATTTATAGTTTTCTAAAGTTTTATTTACAGTATATCTAAATGGGAATTTATATATATTTTATTGATGATTTTTTTTTTTTTTTTTTTTTTACAGAGAGGAAGGGAGAGGTATAGAGAGTTAGAAACATCCATGAGAGAGAAACATTGATCAGCTGCCTCCTGCACTCCCCCTACTGGGAATATGCCTGCAACCAAGGTACATGCCTTTGACCAAAATTGAACCTGGGACCCTTCAGTCCACATGCTGATGCTCTATCCACTGAGCAAAACTGGTTAGGGCGGGGATTTCTTTTTATTACTGTAAGGTTTGGAATCTCTGCTGAGCTTCTAGAAATTTCCTGGCCATTATCTCTTTTATTTTTTCTGCCTCATTTTCTCTCTCTTGTTCTTTAGGGACTCCAATTAAATGTATGCTAAATCCTCTCACTGTGTCCTCTAGATTTTTTACTTTCTCTTATCCATTCTTTATATCTTTGTCTCTTGGTGCTACATTTTAGATAGTTTTGTTTTTTTATCTTTCAGTTTACTAATTTTCTTAGCTACTGTTAAACACCATCAACCTAGGTATTATTTTTGGTTATATTTTTCACATCTAGAATTTCCATGGATTCTTTTTCAGATATGTTTCTTATTGTTTCTGGTATTCTGGTTGGCTGGTATTTCTTTAAATATAGTGTACATAATTATTTTTGTATTCTTGTGCTTCTGATAATTTCAGAATCTAAAATGATTTTGAGGCAGAATTTATTGATAATTGCTTTTTTGCTTTTTGTTCACGGTGTTTTGTTTTCTTATGTGCCTTATATTAACAATATGTGCCTTATATTAACAATATTTAGAAACTACTGTATAATTACTTTGAGGTCTAGGATAGTATCTTCCCCCAATAAGATTTTCATTTAATTCTGCCAGGTACAGCCAGTTTAGAACACCTTAATCCAGGTTCAGTTTTTGTGTTTTCCTGGCCTATCAAGATGACCTGAAGTCAGGTTCTAAGAGATAGATCATGGGAAGGCTCGTACACCTCTGGTTCAGCTTTTACCCTGTGAATGTGGTTTAGTTCTTCAAGCCTCATGAAGCCATCGAAAGTGCAACTGAGTTTCACAGCTATTTCTCCTAGGTAGGAGGCTATGTCCTCAGGGCAAACATACTTAAAAGGTTTCATTACAGGTACTCCCACTGGATTTCTTGTCTTCTAAAAGTTTGACTCAGTAATTCTTTACTCTTTTTATTTCTTTTATGCTCCTATGATTTTTGTTGTTGTTTTATTAATTCAACCTTTTTAGTTGACCTCAGTAAGAGAGGATTTATAGAAATTACCGAACCTACGCATATCAGAATCCGAAGTCTATATGTAAATTCTGAGAGCAGGGGTTTTGTATGTTTCATTCACTTTTGTTTTCCTAGAAGAGTTCTGGTATATTGTATGCATCCAGTCAATAGTCACTGAATGATTAAGTGAGTAAGCTATTATTTTAAAGCAAATTTAAATACATTATGGGATGTGTTTTCCTTGTTTTTCTTCTTAAAAATAAAGTTTGGCTATTCTTAAGCATTGTTCTTGTCCAGGTGTATTTTAGAATCATTTGTCATTCCATTTGAAAACTGAAGGGGATTTTGCTTAGAACTACATTGAATTTATAGAAAGTAATTTGTGGAAAATGGGAAAATGAGTCTTTTTTAGGAACATGGTGTTTTTCCATTTCGCATCATTTTTTGGTGTCGTACAGTTTTCTTTATAAAGAATTGCCCATTTAAAATTTTATTTTTATATATTTTAATGTTTGATGCTGTTGTGAATGAGTTCTCCCAAAAAATTTCTAACTTAATATTGCTGATATAAAGGGAAATTCTTGATTCTCTGTATGGCAGTCTTATTTATATCCTCTATCATTACTGAACTTTTATTCTAATATTTTTCAGTCACTGCTCTTGAAATTTCTAAGTAGCCAGTCACATCATCTGCAAATTGTGACAGTTACCTTTGCTTTCCAAATTCTTGTTTTCTTAACATTAATAAGGATCTCCAGTACAATATAGAATGTTAGTAGTGATAGCTGGCATTTTTCTTTTGCTTCTGGTTATAATGGGCATACTTTTATTTCATCATTAAATATAATTTAGTAGAAATTTTTGTGTAGACATAAGAAATTTTTAGATAAGAGTTTTTAAGTGGCTTTTTAAAATTTTTTTACCCTTAAAGGTTTTATAAATATTAACTTTATTTTAATTAGCATCTACTTCAGTCAGTATCTGTATCTTTATCTCCAACAGCACAAGAATCTTAGCATGCTTTACTCCCTTCCCATTTCAGCAATCTATTTTTTTTTATCACCTGAAATTTGGCTTCCATATTATTTTTAAAATGTATTACTTGTATTAAATCTTGACCTTTCAGTACACATTCATTTAATATTCTACATGAATAGCACATAAAGCACTTCTGCTGCATGCTAAAGTACAATGATTGCCTCAAAGAAAAACACTTGCATATAATTGTTTGAGTTCCAAGATGGACTAATTGCTTTTTTCTTGGAAATTTATTTTAATTGAAGTAAATTGATATAAAATTAACATTTAAAAATAAACAATTAGCCCTGGCCTGTTTGGCTCAGTGGATAGAGTGTCAGCCTGCGGACTGAAGGGTCTTGGGTTCGATTCCGGCCAAGGGCACATGCCTGAGTTGCAGGCTCGATCCCTGGTGGGGGACGTGCAGGAGGCAGCCGATCAATGGTTCTCTCTCATCATTGATGTTTCTATCTCTCGCTCCCTCTTCCTTCCTCTCTGAAATCAATAAAGAAATATATTCTTTAAAAAAATAAAAATAAACAATTAAGTGACAGTTAGTGCTATGACACAACAGTCACCTCTACCTAATTCTAAAATATTTTTATTAGCCCAACAGGAAATCTTGTACACATTTAGTAGCTGCTCCCTATTCTCCCCTATCTCCAACCCCTGGGAACCACCAATCTGCATTTTGTCTCAATGGATTACCTATTCTACTTTTGTAGTATTTTTAAATAAATACTTTTTGTTTCAACTCTTAAATTATTATTAATTTCTCTGCCCTCCATGGTTTCATATATGCAAGTTATCCTCTTTGAATTATGTATCTTTTGTTCTAATAGGCCTCAAGGAACCTTTTAAATTTAGGGCTCATGCATAATCTCTTTGAGTCTTGAGATTAGATAGATAGATAGATAGATAGATAGATAGATAGATAGATATAGATAGATAGATATAGATATATTTCTTTCCAATTTGAGAGGGGCTAGAATTCCCTTGGACTTTTGAAAATAGTATTCCATCTTATTTCCAGTATCATGGGTAATCTTGTACCAATTCATTTTTTATGGCTATTTTAACATTTTTATCCATCATATTCTGAATGTTCACCGTGATGTATCTTTATTTTTCATTTATGCTTTCCAGCACTTATTGGACTCTTTCAGTTTGAGGACTTATGTCTGTTTTCAGTACTAGGATATTTATTTTTATTATTTCTTGGCTTATTTTTTTAGTTCTTTCTATTACATCCCTATGGAACTTCTTCAGGGGGATATTAGAACTCCTGAATCTATCTTAACTTTTTTCTCTTATACATTTTATCTGTTTCTTTTACACTCTGCTCTGGCAGAATTCCTTAGCTCAATCTTCCGATGTACTATGTGACTCTAGAGCTATGTTCATGGCTATGATTTCCTCTTGGCCTTCTTAGGATATTAATTGTATATTTTTTAAGTCTCTTTTGCTCTCTTGCTTTCTCAGGGATTAGTTTATCAGATAGTACAATGGTCTAAAGGTCTGGGCAGTTATTACTAAACTAGGGGCCCAGTGCACAAAAATTTGTGCACTCGGGAGGTCTCTCAGGTTGGTCTGTGCTGTCTCGCAGTCTGGGACCCCTCCGGGGATGTCCACCTGCTGGCGTACCTGGCCAGCCTGGATGAGAGGCTGATGGCTGTTTGCAGGCTGGCCAAGCCCCCCAGTGTGGACCCTCACCCCATTGGGGTGTGGCCAGCCTGAGTGAGGAGCTGAGGGCCATTTTCAGGCTGCCCACAGCCCCTTCAGGTTTTGGGACCCTACTGGAGTGCCTGGGCAGCCTGCGTGAGGAGCTGAGGTGCGTTTTCAAGCTGCCCACAGTCCCTTCAGGTTTTGGGCCCCTACCTGGGTATCTGGCCAGCTTGGGTGAGGGGCTGATGGCTGTTTGCAGGCTGGCCAAGCCCCCCAGTGTGGACCCTCACCCCATCTGGGTGTGGGCGTAAGGGCCATTTTCAGGCTGCCCACAGTCCCTTCAGGTTTTGGGTCCCTACTGGGGTACCTGGCCAACCTGGGTGAGGGGCTGATGGCTGTTTGCAGACTGGCCAAGTCCCCCAGTGGGGTCCCTCACCCCATTTGGGTGTGGCCAGCCAGGCTGAAGGACTGAGGGCTGTTTTCAGGCTGCCCACAGCTCCCATTGACCCAATTACCCAGCAAGGTTGGCTGGAAGCAGGTTTCTGGGGTTTATTTATCTTCTATAATTGATACACGGTTCCTTTAAGCCGAGGCCTAGGCAGGTAACGAAGCCTCCTGTCTGCTCCAGCTCGTGGCTTCTAAAATTGAAAGAATGTTGTCTTAGTAGACTCTAGGCAGGACTGCTGTTTGCTTCCTCTCCAAGGCTTCTATAATTGAGACAATGTTGCAAATATATTGTTGCCTGGAGCACAGAGAGTCCCAGGTAGCCGGCAAACAGTTTTACTCCTGCAGCAACAGAAGCGTCTGTTTACTCAGTTCGGTGACTGCTGACCTCCATCTTGGCTGGGTTAATTTGCATACAGCCGCTCTGATTGGCTGGTAGGCATGGCTTAGGAGTCCTGAAGAAACGGTTAATTTTAATATTACGCTTTTATTAGAGTAGATGCTAGTTTTGCTAAATGTTGGATAAGAGTTTTTAAGTGACTTTTTTGCAGTTGCAGATGTAACTGGATGAGCTTGGCAGGAACCAAACTGAATAACTATAAGCCAACTGCAAAAGAAGGGGAAGAGGAAGAGGAAGAAAAGGAAGAAGAAAGAAGAAGAAATCAATATGTAATTAACCAAAACAGGGTATATAAACAGTGGCTAAGTCTCCCTTTGGGGAAACAGATTTGGATGTAAATCACCTTCAAGTAAATAAAACTATCTAAACACAACAGTGTAACCCCTTGAGTTCGGTAACAAGTTCTTTTTGTTGAGTTTGCCTTCATTCATGTTGTTGATTTTCTCAAATATTTGATTTTTGCTTGTTTATTCATCTTCTATTTCAAATTTATTGTTAGCTTTTCTGTACATGTTTCATTTATTCAGCCTGTTTCTGATGATTATAGAAAAGGAGTACGACCGATATAGAGTCTTCTAGAAGTATAGACTGCATTACTTCTTTGGTATTGTTGCGCAATACCATGCCTTTTCTATGGGTGAGCTAAAAATACCCAAACCTCTGGAGTCTTTCCCACCATTTGGAGCCATCTTCCTATGCAAAGTTTAGATTAAGATTTCCTCCTTCAAACACACAGCAACCCAAAAATCTATGGGGTAGTCCTAAAAGAGGAATTTATAGCATTATAAAGGCCTACCTAAACAAATGAGAAAAGGCTCAAGGAAACAATCTAACCCTACACTTAACAGATTTTGAGAAAGGACAATAAGAAAAGCCCTGAGTAAGTAAAAGGAAGGAAATAATGAAGATCAGAGCAGAAATAAATAACAGAAACTAAAAAACAAACAAACAAAAAAGCCAGAACAAAAGATCAATGAAACCAAGAGCTGGTTCTTTGAAAAGTTAAACAAGATTGATGAACTTGTAACCAGATTCATCAAGAAACAAAGAGAACCCAAATAAGTCAGAAATGAAAGAGATGAAGTAACATCACAAATAATTACAAAGGATTTGTATTTATATATGCCAAAAAATGGGATAACCTGGGTGAAATAGACAAGTTCCTACAAACATACAATCTTCCAAAACTCAATCAAGAAGAAGCAGGAAACCTGACTAGAAAAATAACAACTAATGAAATTAAAGTAATAATCAACTCAGCAGACCAAAGTCTTAGACCAGATGGCTTCACAAGGTAATTTTATCAAACATCCAAAGAAGAACTAACACCTATTCTCCTCATTGTATTCCAGAAAATTCAAGAAGAGGGAAGACTTCCAAACTCTTTTTAAAATTAGGCCAATATCCTAATTTCAAAACCAGATAAAATGTTATAGGCCAATATCTCTGATGAATATCAATACCAAAATCCTTAACAAAATATTAGCAAATGGAATCCAGCAATACAGTAAAAAGATCATACACCATGACCAAGTGGGATTTATTCCAGGAATTCAGGCTGGTATAATACTAGCAAATCAATAAATGTGATACATCTCATAAAATCAAAGATGAAAATCACATGGTCGTATTAATAGCTGCAGAAGCAGCATTCAACAAAATCCAACACCCATTTATCATAAAAATTCAGCAGAGTGACCTTACCTCAACATACTAAAGGCCATATATGGGGGGAAAAATCTACAGTCAACATCATACTCAATGGGCAAAAAACTAAAAGCATTTCCCTAAAGATCAGGAACAACACTGTTTTCACCACTCTTAACATAGTACTGGAAGTTCTAGCACAGTTATCAGAAAAGAAAAGATATCCAAATTGGAAAGGAGAAAGTAAAACTCTCATTATTTGCAGATGACATGATATAAATAGAAAACCCTAAACACACCACCAAAAATATTACAAGGTCTTATTATTGAATTTGGTAAAATAGCAGGATATAAAAGCAATATCCAGAAATTAGTGGCATTTCTTTTTGTTTAGAGAAGAATGGAAAGGAAGGGATGGAAAGATTGATGAGAGAGAGAGCATCACTTAGCTCCCTCCTGCATGCCCCTCACTGGGGATTAAGCCTGCAACCCAGACATGTGCCCTAACTAGGACTCGAACCATGATTATTGAGCCACACATGCTGATTTTGATGGCATTTCTCTACACCACTAATGAACTACCAGAAAGAGAAACCAAGAAAACAACCCCATTTACCATTGCAAAAGAAAAATAAGAATAAACTTAACCAAGGAGGTAAAATACCTGTACTCAGTAAACTATAGGACATTGAAGAAAGAAATTGATGAAGATACAAATAAATGGAAACATACACCGTTTTCATGGATGGAAGAATTAACATCATTAAAATGTTCATACTACCCAAAGCAATCTGTAGACTTAACCCAATCCTTATTAAAATGCCAAAGGCATATTTCACAGATCTAGAAAAAAGATTACAAAAATGACCCTGAAAACCCCAGCAATCTTGAGAAAGAAGAACAAAGTTGGAGGGATCACAATATCAAATATCAAATTATACTACAAAGACATTGTAATCAAAACAGCATAGAACAGGCATAAGAACAGGCATATAGATCAATGGATCAGAATAGAGAGCCCTGAAATCAATCCATGCCTTTATGGTCAATTAATATTTGAGAAAGTATGCAAGAGCATACAATGTAGTAAAGACAATCTATCCAATAAATGGTGTTGGGGAAATTGGCAGGTACATGCAAAAAAATGAAACTAGACCACCAACTTACACCATACACAAGAATACATTCAAAATAGATAAAAGATGTAAGATACGAGACCATAAAAATCCTAGAAGACATAATCAGTAAAATCTTAGATAGCTCTTGTAGCAACATTTTTCCTGATGTATCTCCTAGGTCAAGGAAAACAGGAAAAAGAAATAAGTGGCACTACAAACTAAAAAGCACAGCAAGAGAAATGGAAGAAATATTTGCCAATGATACATCTGATAAGGGTTTAATTTCTAAAATATATAAAGAACTTATATAATTCAACACTAAGAAGATGAACATCTAATTAAAAAATGGGCAAAGGATGTAAATAAACAGTTCTCCAAGGAAGACATTCAGATGGTGGATAGACAAGAAAAATGCTCAACATCACTAATCAGAGAGATGCAAGTTAAAACCACAGTGAAATATCGCCTCACACTAGCCAGGAAGGCTACCATCAATATATTAACAAGTGCTGGAGAGGATGTGGAGAAAAGGGAACCCTTGTGAACTGTTGTTAGGACTGCAGACTAGTGCAGCCGCCATGGGAAACAGTATGGAGTTTCCTCAAAATATTAAAAATAGAACTGCCTTTTGACCCAGTGATCCCTCTTCTGGGAATATATCATAAGAATCCTGAAACACCAGTCATAAAGAATATATGCACCCCTGTGTTCATAGCTGTGTTATTTACAATAGCCAAGATTTGGAAACAGCCCAAGTGCCCATCAGTAGATGAGTGGATAAAAAAGTGGTGGTACATTTACACAGTGGAATACTATGCAACTGTTAAAAGGAAGGAACTCTTACCTTTTGCAACAGCATAGTTGGGCCTGGAGATTATAATACTAAGCAAAATAAGCCAGTCAGAGAAAGACAAATACCATATGATCTCACTTATATGTGGAATCTAATGAACAAGATAAACTGACAAAAATAGAACCCAGATTCATGGATACATGATACCGACTGATAATGTCAAAGGGGAGGTAGGTGGGACAGATGGGATGGACAAGGTGAAGAGAGTAGCCAAATAACATATATGCATAGCCCATGGACACAGACAACAAAGTGGTTAGGACCAGAGGGAGGGGGTGGCGGGGTCTGGGTGGAGGTGGGCAAATGGGGAGAATGTGGCACATATGTAATAATATCAACAATAAAAATTACATTTTTAGAAAAAGAATTCCTCTTTCAATCAGATTCCATTTATACCTTCTGTTTCTTTAGGGATTATTCATAATTTCTGATTAATCAAAATGTACTTTTTTCCTTCCCAACATTGTTAAAGACTTTAAATTTATGTCAGTTTTAAGGATCCTAAGTATATGTTCAATCCAGATCTTGCTCTAAAATTAAGAAGCTAATACATAAAATATTGTGAATTTATAACCTTCCTTGTTACCCTAAATCACTTCTCCAATGATTTAGTAGTCATTGGTGAACTTTTCAATGTGATAGTTTTAAGACATACTTTTACATGAAAGCCTTTTTTGTATTGATAATTCATGTAAATAGGCATATTATTCCCTTAAAGCATTATGAAGTCATGTAAGAAAGACATAGTTATGCTTTAAAGCGGTGTTCTTTTTAGGTCTTGAAATCCTCTCTTTTTAATTTTATTTATTTGCTTATAACTTCTGTCAGTATCAGATCAGTACTTTTTAATCACTGTAGACTTAGATGTATATTTCATGCAGATGCACAGAAATAGATAAGGAATGAAAGTATTTGATTTTTTTGGGGTTCTCCAACAGTCCTCTGTGTATAGCTGTCGCACACCCACAAATTTCCACGTGTGGTACATCCACACACTCTCGGTTCCTTCTCTCTCTCTCGCACTGTCTTTCAGTCTGCCTTCTCATCGGCAGCCATCTTTTTCCCCCCTTGATTTTTTTGGAAGTTAATCTAGAACATGGATTTTTAAAATGAGTACGTTTTTTACCCTGTGATTTAAATTTTGTATTCTGCTTTTTCATTTGATGGTTTTTAGGTGATATTGTTACTCATTTCTCTTTGTTCCATGTGACCATGTTGCAAATTTGAAATGTTTGTTATGGTATCATTTCAACAAATACGGTTTGTTGAGACACCTGCTATTATTCATTTAGTTTTTTCAAGCTCTTTGATGACTTGGAAGGCTAATACAATAAGTACTTAAGGTCATTCACTGGAAATATGGGAGAAACTTAGGTTTTCTCATATATTTAAAGATCCATTTTTCTTTGCTATATCCTCTTCCAACACAGCAGGCAATTGCCTTCTCCCTCAGACAAGCTCATATGGCTGGCTGTTTGGATTGCTGATCAGGAACTAAAATCAAAGAGTTGTAAATGGTAATACTGGCACAACAGTAAATTTTATTTTGTTCTCATATCTTATTTTCTACTGAACTGCCTACAACGACCAACATGAATTATTTGCAATTAATGGTGAATAAATTCAGCTAAGACTCACTTTATATAGAATTTACGCTTAACCTTGACAAATTTATTAAATTTTATACCAGTAATCTTATACATTTCATAACTCTTCAGAGGAACGTCTGATCCTATATTCTGCATTGCTATTTCTAGACTCTTCTACCTCTTTCCTCTGAAGATCTTCAGCTTTGAATTACATACTATCAGATTGTATTACTTCTGCCCTTTGTTTCAGTTATTTAATAATTCCCCACTGTGCCACAGCCCCGAAGATTTGTGGCTCCTACTCAGTCTTTGCAACACTGCCCATATCCTAAATCTTGAAGAGTTCAATGTCCATGTGAAAGTGACAGCAAAAAAAAAGATTAATTTAGTCATTAAATTATCTTGGGGAAAAGTGTAATGGGTGAGGGAACAAGTGCAAAGACTGAAGCAGAGCATGCTTAGTGTGCTGAAGGAACAGCAGAAAGGCTGGAGAAAAACAAGGAAAGTAGGAGATAAAGTTAGAGAAATAATCTAGAGCTTGGTCATGTAGGACCTCTATGTCAGTGTAAGGCATGTAAGATGATAAGATCTTTAACAAATTTACCCTTCACCCTCTTTTAGTCTCATTCTCAGGATCATGTATCTTTTTCTGTTTTAATATTCCTACTCTGAATTACCACTTTCCTTGCAGTTTTTACTCTCTTACATTGACTAATAATTCTTCATCTCTATTGATCTTACCACCTTTTTACTGAATCTCAGCAGCTCCTCTTCCCCCTACCCCCACTCTTCCTTACTCTCTTGATCCACATTTTATTCATCAGTCCATCAAGATCACTCCCTTGTACTTCCCTATTTCTCTCTCACTTTGTGTACTCTCTTGGCAAAATCCCAACCCCCAAGTAAAGCAACTCTGCACACTTAGGATGGTATTTTTCTCCATTAAAACCAAACAAAACATCCTCTTTTAGCCCCACTATCTTCTCCAGCTACCAACCATTTCTATTTTTTATTTTAAAGCAAAATTATTTGTCAGAGCCAGATATATAATAATCATGATAATCTATATACATAAAAGCCTAAGCGACCAGACAACTGGCTGGTAGCTATAATTTGCATTGACCACCAGGGGCCAGACACTCAACTCAGGAGCTGCCACCTGGTGGTCAGCCCACTCCCACAGAGGGAGTGCAGCTCAGCTGACAGGTGCCAGATTGGGCTGACGGCTGGCGAACACAGCTGCGGTGATGCAAGCCTCTTCTGCGTACACTCTCCCTGGGTGCTCCAGCAGCAGCGGCAAGCACAGTGGGGCCGGGATGAACAGGAGCTGCTCCCCGGCCACCTGCCGCTTCACACACTGCTTCATGCTGTGCGGGATCAACACAGACAGCGGGCTGGAGCCTGACAACCTGGCGGGTATGGCCAGGCTGTGGGCGTGGAGGTCCACTGATCCCCACAGGCCAGGCTGAGGGACCCCACCAGTACACAAATCCGTGCACGAGGCCTCTAGTACATAATAATAACATTTATTAAGCATTTTCTATGTGCCAGGCACTATTCCACGTATTTTACATACATTAATCTTAATTCATTCTCATAGTAACCTAATGAAGCAGAAAATGCCATCTTTTGCAATGAGAGGAATGTGTGAAGTGCCTACTTTCCCAACAGCTGGCAAATAATGAAGCTGGAATTCAAATCCAGGCAATCTGGTATCAGAGCCTATCTGTGCTCTTAACTATTACGACTAAAGCTAAATATCTTCTAAATCTCAATTAATTCACATTAGCAGCACACTCCAATTTCCAAGAATGAGTAGCCTACCCTAATCTCATGAGTGATAATGCTATGCCTAGCAGGTTCAGGCTGTTAGGCATATTATAAGGTCGAGCTTTTCGTTTATCAGTTTAGAAGTGATTGCTTTTGAGTGAGGACTCTTGGTTTTGTAATCTTTTGACTTTAACTCTTTTTGGTTTCCTTGTGCTTTGTATTTCTCTCTTACATTTCACATAACTTAGTAGAAGCTTATAGGATGCTAAACAGGAACCAGAGTGGGGTCCAAGGAAAGGACGTTAAATAGATCTTTCTCGTCCTGATCTGTAGCCCAGAAAAGAATCCCTGAACTGAATCACATTAGTAAGAAACAAACTTTATCTGAATTGCACCCTCTGCAGTTGCTACTTTGGAATCTGATAGCAGTAGGTGGCAGATTTTTTGTTTGTTTTTTAAGCACATCTACAAGGGTGGTGGGAGATAGAACCTACTAATTACATAATGGAATTACTTTCTTAGATCCTACTGACAGTTCCCTAGAGAACTTCTTACTTAAAGAAATGCCTATAATCCATTACTAGTCACTTCTTTCTTTGCAGAGGAATTCAGTTAAGCATTCAATATGAATATTTTGTAAATAACTACTGAAAGTTTTAAAGAGTAAGTCCTCAAGATCGGTTCAGTTTTTAAGTTTTAAGAGCAAGGAAACTTCAGAATTACTGTACCTGACTACTAATCTCATTCTCATTGGCAGACCTGGCAGAGGTCACATGCCCCTTCCTAAACAATACTGACAAGGAGAAGGGATTCCCTTCCCTGCCTAAAACAGGTTGTGGAATCAAACTCCATCCTTGTAGGAAAGTTGTCAGTGTTTCTTAATACTGTTTTTTGTTCACTTAGTTTTTTTGGCTCCTTAAACGTTACCCTCATGTCAGAAATAGTTTAAAACTCATTATAAAGAGTAGGCAAACTTTTCCCAGCCATGTTGTTGCCTCTCCCACCCACCCCTGTACCCCATTAAATGTAGTTTTATCTTCCTATACCTACACATGTTTTAATTACATTCAGTTTGCAAAAAAAAAAAAAAATGTTGAGTTTTATTAGTTCACAATGAACATTCTAACCCATTCACAAGGAACTGATGTTAACGTGAAGTCACCAAAAGAGAATCAAGAATTGACCTACAGCCCTAACTGGTTTGGCTCAGTGGATAGAGCGTCAACCTGCAGACTGAAGGGTCCCAGGTTGGATTCCCGTCAAGGGCATGTATCTTGGCTGCAGGCACATCCCCAGTAGGGGGCGTGCAGGAGGCAGCTGATCGGTGTTTCTCTCTCATTGATGTTTCTAACTCTATCCCTCTCCCTTCCTTTCTGTAAAAAATCAATAAAATATATTTTTTAAAAAAGAATTGACCTACAAACTCCCATGGTGAATGCAAATCCAAGCATTTCCCAAGTGGTTTCTTTTCACTGTGGAAGTTTTATTTCTTAGAAAACAAAGCTAAACAATGTCGCCAAACCAGTCTAGATTTGATAGATGATCTCCACTGGTCCCTTAGGGGTCATATTTGAAACATTTATCTCTTGAATTCTAAAGAAAATATGTAACTTAGAAGAAACCCTTGGCATAAGAATTTCAAATCCTATATGCTTCTTTCCCTTAAGTTTAAATTCTTTATTGTTTAAAGTATTGCATATGTCTCCTTCCCCCATTGACTCTCCTCAGCCACTCCTAACCCCTTCTCCCCCAGCACAGGCCCTCACCCCCCTACTGTCTGTGTCTGTTGGTTATGCTTATATACATGCATACAAGTCCTTTGGTTGATCTCTTACCCCTCCCCTGCCTTCCCTCTGAGGTCTGATGGTCTGTTCGATCCTTCTATGTCTTTGCATCTATTTTTGTTAATCATTTTATGTTGTTTTTTATATTCCATAAATTAGTGAGATCATGTAATACTTCTCCTTCTCTGATGGGCTTATTTCACATAGCATAATGCTCTCCAGGTCCATCCATGCTGTTGCAAATGGTAAGAATTCCTTCTTTTTTACAGCAGCGTAGTATTCCATTGTGTAGATGTACCATAATTTTTTTAATCCACTCATCTGCTAATGGGCTGTTTCCAAATCTTAGCTATTGTAAATTATGCTGCTGTGAACATAGGGGTGCATATATTATTTCTGATTTGTGTTTCTGATTTCTTGGGATATATTCCTAGAAGTGGGATTAGTTGAATCTTTAGAACTATGGCCTCATTGCTTTTAGTAAATAAAGCATTTTCATATTAATAGTTTAAAGAAGAGCAGTATTATCAAGGGTTGCAAAGATCAAGAATATCACAATCTGGCCCAAGATTTTTCTATGATGAATCCAATTGTACCTGTGTTGGATGAATTGTTGCCACATTCTATTGCAGAGAAGGGCTTTTTGTATGCATTTAATGTAAATACTAATCCTTACAGCAGGTCCTTCAGGTTGATGCCAATAGTTGATGAGGACAGAATCATGTTTATACTAGGAAATACTTCAGAAGAATTACATATTAGTAAAAGTGGTAGAGAAAACAAGAGGTTTGGCAAGCTACACAGGTGAAAGTCTTATTTTGAAAAAGATCATGGAATAGAAATAACACTAATAGGTGCTAGGAAGGAGGCTTGTTAGAGCAGTTTCCATCTCCACCCAGTGGATATACTTCAATGAAGAGTCAACCAGAAGACAAAACAAAAAATAAATGCTTTGTTTTCTTATGGACTAGAGCTGAGGGAAAGAAGTATTCTATGGGGAAATTTTTTGTTTAAACTGAAGGAAAGAAGAGAACTTCTATTTTGAGAGTACTTCTGTTTCACCATCATTGCCACCAATTTTCACATGGCTGCTTTCTCTGATACTGTAACATTACTGGAAACATCCAAATGGCAAATACAATTTTCTTCTGACCATAGGAAAGAAGTCCTTTTTCCATGATTTAAATAACAAAATGATGGCATTTCT
This sequence comes from Murina feae, assembly GCA_004026665.1. Taxonomy (NCBI): domain Eukaryota; kingdom Metazoa; phylum Chordata; class Mammalia; order Chiroptera; family Vespertilionidae; genus Murina; species Murina feae. Next base: position 11,513 of record PVJC01010998.1, on the reverse strand, counting down.
CACTGTGGGGGCTGATAATGGTAAAATGATGACGATGACAGTGACAAAGGCATAGTTGAAGTCTAATGGCTGTTAAGGGAACGAAGTGGAAGTAGCGGGAAGAATACTAAACCAAGTATCATAATTTGATTTTTAAGACTAGGTTGTTCCCTATTATAGCCAAACACAAGACCCTGAATTCATAATTGTGTTTAGTTTTCCTCTCATGAAGAAGTGGACTCTTTGAGCTCTTATTCTTCTACCTCTAAAATTCTATAATTACAACAGAAAGTGTCCATGCTAATCCTACAAACTAGCCTGAACAGTATCAAGAATATAAAAAATAGCATGAAAAGTAAGGTGTTCTTTAAATAAGTTTATGCTTATGATTAGTTTATGTAATAATTTTTTTTGTGGAACCTACCTCAGAAAAGGCTGTAGAGTTCATTTAAGCAAAAATAAAAGGCAGAACTGATAACACATCATATCGCCACATGGAGGCTGGCAATTAGACATAAAGCCAGACAAAATCACAAGGAGAGCCATAAATAAAAGAGAGTCTTAATGTGATTTAAATACCGTGACTGAATTGCATTCAGTGTCAGCCTGGTCACCAAGTCCAGTGCGACATAAAGATGTATTCTAGCAAAAGACTTCTGCATCCACCATCTGGCCCCTGACTCAGGGAACACATCTCACTGAATGACACATAACCCAGTGGGATGCACCAAATTTTCTTAAACATGAGCACATCCTCTTCTTATAACAAAGGCCACTTATAACCCTAATTTTATATTCTGTAAACTATGTCCCGGAAATTATTTAAGCCATGGTCTTCTGGGTAAGACTATAAACGTTTATAGATTTTTTTGTTTCCTTTGTGAAAGCCACAATTTCCAAAAATACTGTAAATTTCAGCTTACATTGAAAAGCCCCCTTAGATGCACTTTAAAAATTCATCCTTTGTGTGGTAAAATAGAACTAAGCTTGTGTGTGACTAGGTAATCTGACCCTCCAAATACAAGAGTTTGAGCAGAGAGTTCCAAAACTCAGAGCTGCTGTTCTTTGTCACAACCTCCTGGTAAGTATGTAAAGTGAATACTACTAAGAAACATTTTTCTAAGATTTAGAATTTTTGATTTATGCCATAAACTGTTTTCAGACATGTTCCAGAATAAAGGAAATCACTTCAGTCTCTGGTCTCTAAGAAACCATCTACTGGGCTTCTTTTAGACTTTATTGGTTTGGAAATATTTTACATTTCAGGATGAACAGTATTATTTACCTAAATGGGAAGGGTTTTGTTTGTTTGTGTGTGTGTGTGTGTGTGTGTGTGTGTGTTTGTGTTTCAAGTAAATCATTGGCATTCCTCAGACTGCTAAATATTTGATTGGCTGTTGAGAAGGAAGGAAGATTATATTATAGCCTTTTCTGTTATTTACTTTATTATTTTAAAAATATTTTTTTATTGACTGCAGAGAGGAAGGGAGAGGGAGAGAGAAATAGAAATATCAATGATGAGAGAGAAGCATTCATTGGTTGCCTCCTGCACGCAAGCCGGGCATGTGCCCTTGACCAGAATCAAACCTGGGACACTTCAGTCCACAGGCTGACGCTCCATCCACTAGGCCAAACCGGTTAGAGCTGCCTTTCTGTTATTTAAAATCTACGATCACTAGTTTAAATACTCAGGACTTTTTGATGGTCTGTGGTGCCCTTTTTGACAAAGATAAATGCTGAAAGGAGTAATATGTGGAAATTGGGATAACAGTTAATCATTTTCTTCACAGTTCCTTTTGTTGGAATAAGATGAGAAAACCTTATTCAAAAACTGAACTGCCTGTTTTTTGTTTTCAATCCTTACCCACGGATATGTTTTTATTGATTTTTAGAGACATTGAGAAAGGGGGAGATAGAGAAACATCCATGTGAGAGAGAAATATCTATCAGTTGCCTCCTGTACATGCCCAGACTGGGGATTGACCTTGCAAGCTGGCATGTACCCTGACTAGGAATGGAACCTACAACCTTTTGATGTATGAGCTAATGCTCCAACCAACTGAGAGCCACTCAGCCACAACTGAACTGCTTACATTTTTTTAAAAATTTTAGCTTTGAGAGTATTACAGATGTCCTTTATTTCTTCCTTTGCCTCACCCCTCCTCCTGGTTCCCACCCTATCCAGGCCTTATTGTCTCTGTCCATAGGTAATGTATATCTATACTAATAAAAAGGTAATATGCTAATTAGACCAAGAGACCTTCCAGACAGAGCCATGGTGGTGGGGCAGAGGCAGTTAGGGGTGATCAAGCCAGGAGAGGAGGGCAGATGGGGATGATCAGGCTAGTGGGGGAGGGGCAGTTGGGAGTGAGCAGGCTGGCAGGCAGAGTGGTTAGGGGCAATCAGACAGGCAGGCAGCAAGTGGTTAGGAGCCAGCAGTCCCAGATTGCGAGAGGGGTGTTCGACTGCCAGTCAGACATCTCCCAAGGGGTCTCAGATTAGAAAAGGTGCAGGCAGGGCTGAGGGACACCCCCCCCCATGCATGAATTTTATGCACTGGGCCACTAGTATGCATATAAGATCTTTGGTTAATCTCTTCCCACCCCACCTCCCCCCTTCCCTCTGAGATTTGTCAGTCTGTTCCATGCTTCTGATTATATTTTACTAGAGGCCTGGTGCATAAAAATTTGTGCACTTCGGGGGTGGGGTCCATCATCCCAGCCTGTGTCCTCTCACAGTCTGGGACCCCTTGGGGGATGTCCACCTGCTGGCTTAGGCCCAGTGGGCCTAAGCTGGCAGTCAGACATCACTCTGGCAGCTCAGGAGCCCTCAGGGGATGTCCACTTGCCAACGGGGAGCAGGCCTAAGCTTTAATTGGACATCCTTAGCACTGCTACAACCATCACTGTACTGGCAGCTATCAGCCTGGCTTGTGGCTGAGCAGAGCTCCCCCTGTGGGAGTGCACTGACCACCAGCGGCAGCTCCTGCATTAAGCATCTGCCCCCTGATGGTCAGTGTGTGTCATAGTGACCAGTCATTCCCAATGGTTCTGCTGTTAGGGTCAATTTGCATACTACCCTTTTATTGTATAGGATAGAGGCCTGGTGCATGAGTGGGGGCCAACTGGTTTGCCCTGAAGGGTGTCCTGGATCAGGGTAGGGGTCCTCCTGGGGTTCCTGGCCAGTCTGGGTGAGGGGCTGAGGGTCGTTTTCAGACTGGCCACACCCCCTTCAGGGTAGGGGTCCCGTTGGGGAGCCTGGCCAGCCTGAGTGAGTAGCTGATGGCTGTTTGCAGGCTGGCCACAGCCCCTTCAAAGTGGGTGTCCCTCCATGGGTGCCTGGCCAGTCTGGGTGAGGGGCTGAGGGCTGTTTTCAGGCTGGCCAAGCCCCCCAGCAGGGACCCTCACCCCCTGAGGGTGTGGCCATCCTGGGTGAGGGGTGTTTGCAGGCTGGCCACAGCCCCCAGGGACCCAAGTTCCCAGCGAGGCTGGCTGCAAGCAGGTATCTGGGGTTTATTTATCTTCTATAATTGAAACTTTGTTGCCTTGAGCAAAGGCCACAGCTGGCCTAGGCAGGCAGCTTCTTCCATCGCCAGGGCAATGAAGCCTCCTGTTTGCTCTAGCTCTGTGGCTTCTGGCTGCCATCTTGGTTGGGTTAATTTGCATATAGTCACTCTGATTGGCTGGTGGGTGTAGCTTGGGATGTAGCAGAGTGACACAATTAGCATATTACTCTTTTATTAGATTAGATTGATCAGTTTATTTTGTTTATTAGATTTCTTGTTCATTTATTTTGATTTTTAGTTTCAATTGTTGATATGTACTTATTGCCATTTTATGGTTCATATTTTTTTATCTTCTTTTTCTTAAAAGATACCATTTAACATTTCATATAATACTGATTTGGCGGTGATGAACTCCTATAGCTTTTTCTTGTCTGTGAAGCTTTTATCTGACCTTCAATTCTAAATGATAGCTTTGCTGGATAGAATAATCTTGGTTGTAGGTTCTTGCTGTTCATCACTTTGAATATTTCTTGCCACTCCCTTCTGGCCTGCAAAGTTTCTGTTGAGAAATTGACTGACAGTCATACGGGTATTCCCTTGCAGGTAAACTGCTTTTCTCTTGCTGCTTTTAAATTCTCTCTGTCTTTAACCCTTGGTGTTTTAATTATGATGTATCATGGTATGGACCTCTTTGAATTTCTCTTATTTGGGACTCCCTGTGCTTCCTGGACTTGTGTGTCTATTTCTTTTACCAGGTAGGGAGGTTTTCTGTCATTATTTCTTCAAATAGGTTTTCAATATCTTGCTTTCTCTCTTTTCTCCTTATGACATTTCTATAATGTGAATATTGGTATACTTGAAGTTGTCCCAGAGGCTCCTTATACTATCTTCATATTTTTGGATTATTTTTTCTTTCTGCTCTTATAATTAGGTGTTTTTTGTTTCTTCATGTTCCAAATCTTTGATTTGATTCTCAGAATCCTCTACTCTATTGTTGAATCTTTGTAAATTATTCTTTATTGCACTTAGTGTATGCTTAATTTCTGACTTGTCCTTTTTCATGTTTTTGAAATTCTTACTAACATCCTTAAAAGTCTGACTCCAAGTCCCTTGAAGCTCTCATGAATATTCTTGAGCAATCCTAACCATTGTTTTAAATTCTGTATTCAGTACATTTTCATTTCTTCCATTTCTTTCATTTGTGCTATGTTTCTTTGTCTCCTCATTTTGGCTGCTTCCCTGTGTTTGTAACTATGTATTTGGTAGAGCTTCTATGTATCTTGGAATTGGTAGAGTGACCTTATGTAGTAGGTGTCCTGTAGAGCTAGGCGCTTTAGGTGCACCCTTGTACAGGCTGTAGGCACAGTCTTGTTATAGTTGAGCCTTGATTGCTATAGGTGTCATGGGAGAAATTGACTTTCAGGCCAATTGGCTGTGAGGACCAGCTGCCACTATGATGGAAAAGCTGCTGTGCAGGACTTGCTTTAGTGGGACTTAGGTGGTTGTTGGATCTGCTCCTGCGTGTGTCACTTGTGGATGAGTAGAGTTGTAATCTGGTGTGGTCTGAAGCTGTTCACTGGGTGCACTGGTTCTGGGGCCTCCTGGCAGGAGCTACAGAACAATCTGCAGATTGTTGCTACTTGTATTGGGTTAGCAAGTGCCCAGGCAATAGCCATGTATAGCAATGCAGACTGGTGCTAGTGCTAGATCTTGGGCCTTTTATTGATAGTTTTGGGGCATGCTGACACCAGCTGCTGCTTTGTTGAGAGATTTTAGGAAAGTCTGAAGCCTGAGCCAGGACAGGCCATTCATGTGGAAAAGACACTGCATATAATTTGGGTGGGACAATTGGATGGGTCAGGGTCTCAGGGAATCACCAGGGCAGAGTGAACAGTGTGGGCCAGGCTGATGGAGACTCATATATGGCTGCCAGTCAGCTCTGCGACAGAGGGATTTCCCAGCACAGAAACAGTGACCCCTGCGAGCACACCCGTCTGAGAGAAAGCTGCCCCTGAATTCCTGCCCTGGTACCAGACAATCAATTTCCTCCCTGTGCTCCCCTCCACTACCTCTACCCGAGGTGTTGGAGCTCAGAGGAAGCAGGACTGTCAGTTCATGTGCCAACCCTAAGGGGAACTCTGTGGGACTCCAGCAGCCTCCATGTTACTCAGCCACAATCCCTGCTGGTTTTTACAGCCTGAAGTTATGGGGCTTCTCCTCCCAGCTCTGGGACTCTGAACTGGTATGGGGCTGGGACCCCTTGTTTCTCACAAGAGGCCTCTTTCAGTGGAGCTATCCCTCCCGATTAAAAAAAAAAAAAAAAAAGGCATACATGTATGTCGGACCAGCCTATTCTGTGCCTCTGCCCCTCCTGCCAGCCTCAATGTGCTTTCGTCTTTACTTCTATAGTTGTAAGACTTCTATTCAGTCATATTTCAGGTGGTTCTGAATGATGGTTGTTCTTATTTTAGTGGTAATTTTTATGTGGTTGTGGGAGGTGGAAAATACAGAGGTTTACCTATGCCACCATCTTGGTTCTCCTGCTTGAGCTGCTTGCTTTTAATAGAACTTAAAAGAAATAGAAACAGAATCCTTTAGACACAGTCAACTCAAAGAGGAAGGAAATAGCATCCTCATAAATGAGAAACAAAAAGTTCAAAATGATCTGAGAAAGAAGAAATACTAATAAATGTTAATTCCAACTTCATGCAATCTGTTAATTAGAAATAGAGTGCAAATGTAACACGTGACTAATAAGGTAATAAATAATACAAATTCTAGGGAAAGCCAGAATTTAAAAGTTGGACTTCTTCAGGTTTACAGTATGATAACATCTCATGTTTCAAGAACTGACTTGAAATATTGTTGAGCCGATTGATAGTGGAGCCACTATTGTGAATGAAGGCGAATGGAAATTCTAAAAGAGCATCATAGTGCTGGCATTTTTAAATGTTTAGTCACTTGGACTTCCTTGTTTGAAAAACCACTGAAATTAGGCAAAAACAAATAAACCTTAATTCATACACTCATTCAAAAGAGCAGTGCCAGCCTGGGTAATAACAATTTTAACATTTTAGAGGAAAAAGCTGTTCAATGAGTCTAATATCAGGCCCTAAGCTTCTGTCTGGAGTGTAAACCCCACCCACATATTAAGGCGCATTATATGGAAGAGCTTGAACAGCCATTTTCTTCCTCCCCCGCATTCCAAACAATAAGAAACGGGCACAAGTTTCAGTGTGAAGGATATGGGCAAAGAATGAAAAATACTGTTAATTGTAGTGGGTTAATGAATGAATCTTACTCTGTGAAAGTCTTTTAAAAAGTCATTGCCATCACCCAAAGCATTTTCTGCCTGTGACATGGGCGGCCCCTATAGTGAGAGGTGTGATGAATTACACAAGGTTCTGAGTTGGGAAATACTCAGCACAAACACCACATCACACCACACAAATGAGAGACAGAGAGACATGTACCGGTCAGCATAATGACAGTATTTAGCTACTATAACTCTCTGGAAATGTTCTAACTGCCTTTGGATAGCAAAGGAATCTTTGTTTTTAGCTTTGTCAGCTGACACGGTTTTGAATTGAGTCTGACTCTCACTGGCATCTATGATTTGTATACAGTTTCTGGGACAGACTTCTGAAGAAATTTTTCAATTAAACTGTTGGCATTAATGGGATATTTTTATCAAACTATCAATCTTTTTTTATGGTACAGCCTTTGACTTCCAAAAAAGTCAAGCTGCTTAGAGACTCTGAGAGCCCTAGGGCCTGAGACCAATGCCAGGTCTAGTACCCTGAAAGTTTGGATGTGGCAGACTAAAATCCTGACTATGAGGGTACCTGACTGAGATTGGAGTGTTCCTGCTAGTATAGAAGATACAGGAATATAGTGGTATTTTAGATTAGAGTTTTTAGACTTCATTTGAACAATCCTTTAAAATCCATATCTTCGTGTACCTGTAGAATCACAGATTCAACATGCGTGATAACATATTCAAGAAGTTTTAGTCTTCTGTGCAGTGATGTGTTGGTAAATATTTAATATCTGTTTTTCTAGGCAAGGAATGTGTTGGGGATGGGGAATGGGAGGGCGTGTGGAGAGGGGCACACAGGTACCTGATTTGTAGCATTTGCTAATTTATTTTTAAAGAATAATTTATTGATTTTTAAAGAGAGTGGGAGAGAGAGAAACATCAATGTGAAAGCACAACATCAATTGGCTGCCTCCTGCACTCCCCCACAGGAGATCGAGCCCATAACCTGGGCTTGTGCTCTGATGGAGAATCAACCAGCAACCTCCTGGTGCACAGAACGTTGCCCACTCAACTGAGCCACCCTGGACCAGGGCCCAGTTTCTGTGATGGAAATGCCCTCACCTTGGCCAATTGGAAATTATCAAAATGACATCACTGAAGGCAGAGTTGGGAAGAGATGTAGGTGCACAATTGCTTCTGTTGCTCCACATACCCTTGGTCCTAGGTCAAGTGCACAGAAAGCACCGAAGTTCAGAAGCATTGCTATCTCTCAGCACAGCTACCATTGTCACTATCAATAGACCTCCCACCTGTGGCAAATGCTCTAAAAGCAAGCCACATGTTTCATTTATATGTGGAACCTAAAAATGTTGAATACATAGACGCAGAGAATAGAATGTTTATCTGGTGGGGAAAATCAGACAAAGTGTACAAAGTTGCAATCATGTTGGATGGATAAGTCTGGAGAGGTAATGTGCCACACAGTGACTATCATTACTTTATTGAACACTGGAAATTTGCTAAGAAACATTTCAGGTGCTCTGACCATTACAAACAAACAAACAGAGATAACTATATGAGGAGATGGCTGTGTTCATCAGCTTGACTTTAGTAATCATTTCACTTTGTGCATCAAAACATCAAGTCGTACACTTCAAATATATACAATTTCTATTAAATAAACAATAACATTGTTTTTAGCTTCAAAACTAAGTTGAGCCCTAACCTGTTTAGCTTGGTGGATGGAGCGTTGGCCTGGGGACTGAAGGGTCCCAGGTTCGATTCTGGTCAAGGGCATGTACCTTGGTTGCGGGCACATTCCCAATGGGGGAGTGTGCAGAAGGCAGCTGATCGATGTTTCTCTCTCATCGATGTTTCTAACTCTTTATCCCTCTCCCTTCCTCTCTGTAAAAAAATCAATTAAAAAAAAAACTAAGTTGAGCAGGACTCAGTGGTGGAACACTCCTTCCTCCCCCAGTTGGGGCTGCTAGATGGTGAATTTACTGAAGCTTATTCACTCATGTGGTTAATACCAGCTATCAGCTTGGACTTTATCACTGGGCTGTGGCCTTGAACACAGTCATGTAGCCTGCCCATGTATTCTGGGCATTCTTCCAAAATGGTGGCTCTCACCATCTACCACTCATTCCAAGGATACGAGTCTCAGGAAAGCCAGGTGGAAACGGCATCACCTTTGCCGGCCCTGCCTTGGAAGACATTCGGCATGACTTCTGCTGCATCTATTCATTAAAAAGGTTGGAAGCAGCCCAAGTGCCCATCAGTAGATGAGTGGATAAAAAAGCTGTGGTACATTTACACAATTAAAATGCTACTCAGCCATTAAAAAAAGAAGGAAATCTTACCTTTTCCCACAGCATGAATGGACCTGGAGAGTATTATGCAAAGTGAAATAAGCCAGTAAGAGAAAGGCAAATACCATGTGATTTCGCTTATATGTAGAATTTAATCAAATAGACACAGGAGCAGACTGACAGCTGTCAGAGGGATGGAGGGCTAGGTGAAATGGGTGAAGGGATTAAGCAAAAAACAAACTCATAGACATAGACAACAGTACAGTGATTACCAGAGGGAAAGGCGAATAGGGGGAGGTAGAAGGGGGTAAAAGGGAAGATACATGGTGATGGAAGGAGACTTGACTTTGGGTGGTGAACTCACAATATAGATGATGTATTATAGCATTATACACTTGAAACTTCTATAACTGTATTAACAAATATCACCCCGATAAATTCAATAAAAACGTTTAAAAATTAAATTTTAAAAAGTGAATCACAAGTGATGTCAGTGAAAACAACAGAGCGAGAAACTGAAATGTCACCCCTTCATAAAAGTAATGTAAAAATGGGCCCCCCAAAACTGTCTGAATCAACTTTGGAAATTAAAGGCTGGCAGCAACTTGGGAGAGGGACTATTCAAGAAAAACAGCTGAATCAAAGTAATAACAGTGAGCTTGGTAATACTTAAATATATTCTAGACTCCTCCTTCCTCCTCAGCTCAGCAGTAGCTTTGACAATAACAGCCCACATTTCAGGAACTTCAGGGAACGGAACAGTCTCTTTTTGCAAAGAATTGTCATTATTTGAGCTGTCGGGTAGCTTTATGGAAGAACAAATAGAAGCTTCTACCTCTGTAACCTGACTCAAAATTGTTTACCTACTACAGCCGATACATAGGCAGTGTTTGTTGAAATATTTACAGGTGAATGTTTAGTTGCTGATAACAGGTGGGGAAAACAATATATCAATGGAAAAGCTTAGAAGAAAATACAAGGAAATGCAATGTCCATGACGGCTTAGAAAAGTTCTTGACATATTTCTGGAAATCTAGGAGGCCACACACATACATTGAGCTGTGTGCATACTCAAGAAGACCCAAGAAAGCCTCTGGCTGACACTGAGGTTCTATACATGCAGAAAGTGAAGACTAAAGCTGAGTTATAAACTGCCTGATGGAGTGCTGAAGGTGTGCCTCAACATACACACAAAGTTCCTCAGCAAAGATTGATATTTCAAGGCTCCTGGCATTTAAAGAAATCTCAGTGTAATTATTAACTGACCAGTAAGCCAAGTTAGTAGGAAATGGAATTGTCTCAACCAACAAAGAATATAGCTTTACAAATTTTGTTTAGAAAAGTCGTTAAACAAACAACAACAAACCTTAAGGAAAAAGAGAAAATTTGGTTTTCAGACTTACCACATTATAACATTCAGTATATCCTATTTTCAAAAAAAACACAACACAAACACGTTATTAGGCATGCTGAGAAACAAGGAAGTATGGCTTCTGCTGGCGGGACGGGGTGGGGGGGGTGTGTGGGGGGGGAGTAATCAATAGAATGTGTCCAGAAGAAGCCCAGCCATTGGATTTGCGAGACCAAAACTTCAAATTAGTTATTTGAAATGTTGAAAGGAAAGCCTATCTAAATAACTAAGGAAAAGTATGAGAAGGATGCCTCCCAAATAGAGCCTATCAATAGTTAAAAATCATAAATCTATAAGCAAATGGAAATCCTGAAGTTAAAAAGTACAATAACTGAAATAAAAATTCACTTGAATGGCAGATTCAAACTTGTGAAAGAATGACACAGAAAAATTCAATAGAAATCAATAATAGAAGGAAACTTGGGAAATTCACAAATATGTGCAAATTAACATCCTATATAATAAAAGCATAATATACAAATAGACCAAAGAGCCAAACAGCAGAATGACCATCCAGATGACCATCTGGGACCACACTATGACACCCACTGGCGCCAGGCCAGCCAACGCAGGTGTGATGCAATTGGTCAAGGGCTTGGCCATCCCCCATGATCACCCTGCAGAGAGAGGCCCAGGCCACCGGCGGGCTGCAGTGGGTGGGTGGGGCCTCCCTCTGTGAGGGAAGGTGAGGGTCCCAGGTGCTGGCAGGAAGCCAGTGCCAGCAATGGGGGAAGGAAGGCCTACTCTTGCACAAATTTTGTGCATTGGGCCTCTAGAACTTCTATAAAACCAAAGGGTCAAAGATGAAATCATAAGGAAAATTAGGAAATATTTGAAAATATACAGACAGGAGAAACAAGATGGCGGCATAGGGTAGACACCGTAAATGCAGCTGTGAACAACTATTTCAGAAAAACCTCGAAAAGAACACACGGACACCACTCGCACCCACAGGAAGGCTGGCTGAGTGAAAATCCTACAACTAGAGAAGAGTCTGAGACTCAGAGGAGCAGCGGAAGCAAAGTACAGAGGTACGGAGGCGTGCGC
>PVJC01010997.1:0-42484 GCA_004026665.1 Murina feae | reverse complement strand
GCCCCTAGTGTTACCATAATAATGGATGCTGGATTTTGTCAAATGCTTTTGCTGTATCTATTGATATGACTTTATCCTTCATTTTGTTTGTGATGTATCACATCAATTGATTTGGGGATATCAAACCAGCCTTATATCCCAGGAATAAATTCCACATGATCATGGTATCTGATCTTTTTAGTGTATTGTTGAAATTAGTTTGCTAACATTTCGTTGAAAATTTTGGTATCTATGTTGACCAGAAAATATTGGCCTACAGTCTTCTTTATCTTCCTTCCTTCCTTCTTTCCTTCCTTCCTTCCTTCCTTCCTTCCTTCCTTCCTTCCTTCCTTCCTTCCTTCCTTCCTTGGTAATGTCTTCATCTGGTTTTGGTATCAGGGTGGCCTCATTAAATAAGTTTGGGAGCCTTCCCTCCTCTTCAGTTTTTTGGAATAGTTTGAGAAGGATAGGTAGTACTTCTTTTTTGAACATTTGATACAATTCATCTGTGAAGCCATCTAGTCCAGGACTTTTGCTTTTTTGGGGGATTTTATTATTTTTGTTAATCCTCACCTAAGGATATTTTTAACATTGCTTTTCAGAAATAGAGAGAAACATTGATGTGAGAGAGACACATCCACTGGTTGCCTCCCGTATGTACTCTGATAGGGGGCAGGGAGCAAACTTATAACCCAGATACATGTCCTTATCTGGGAATCAAACTCACAATCCTTAGGAGCAAGGGCTGACACTCTAACCACTGAGCACACCAGCCAGGGCTAGGACGTTTTTTAGAATACTAGTTTGATTTAGTTATTGGTCTCTTTAGATTTTCTGTTTCTTCATAATTCAGTCTTGGAAGATTTTATGTTTCTAGGAATTTATTTATTTCCTCTACATTCTCTAATTTCTTTTCTGCCAAGGGCCATTTAGATATTTATGACATCATTCATTTAATATAATTCACTTAATATAAACTTATGTTGCTATGAAAAAGGCTCCTAGATTTATTGAATTTTGAGTCCCACCTGTGGTTGCCTTGGCAGGGCCAGACCAAATTATTTCACATGCCTTATAAGGCCTATGGATAGGACATTCCCCACCCCTGCACTAGTGTATTCTTTATTTTAAAATGTATTTTATTAATTTTTTACAGATAGTAAGGGAGAGAGATAGGGAGTTAGAAATATCGATGAGAAAGAAACATTGATCAGCTGCCTCTTGCACACCCCCTACTGGGGATGTGCCCACAACCAAGGCACATGCCCCTGACCGGAATCAAACCTGGGACCCTTCAGTCCGCAGGCCGATGCTCTATCCACTGAGCCAAACCGGTTAGGGCTAGTGTATTCTTCATTGCAGTTATTGGAGTCTTCATTTCTAACTGGTTCTTTTTATGTTCTGTATTTTCTTTTTTATGTTTCCTATCTCTTTGTGTGAGTTCTCACTGAGTTTATTTTTCCCTTACGTTCATTAGGCATCCTTATAATCAGTGTTTTGAGCTCCGTGTCAAGTGGATTGCTTGACAACATTTCATGTAGTTCTTTGGCTTTTGTCCTGTTCTTTCTTTCATTTGGGACTTTTGTGTGTATGTCCTTATTTTGGCTAATTCCCTGTGTTTGTTTTTATTCATTAGGTAGATCTGTTACATCTCCCTGTCTTGAATAGCCTTATGAAGAAGATGCCTTGCAGAACCCCATGGCATAATCTCCTCTGTCACCTGAGCTGGGGCTCCGGGGGTGTTCCCTGTGTGGGTTGTGTGTGCCCTCCTGTTGTAGTCGGGCGTCAGTTGATGGCATGTCAGTGGTTGACCCTTAGGCTGACTGACTGTGAGGGTTAGCCATGATGGTAGTGTATGAGCTGTTATGCAGGGTTGTCCTCATGAAGTTAGAGTCATTTTGGTGGTGCCTTTGACTCTGCCTTTTGAATGTGTCATTTATGAAGCTGGTTAGATAGTGCTCTGGTGTGGTCTTTAGTTTGCCACTGGGTGTGTTGGGTCTTAAGTCTCCTTGGAGTGGCTCTGGTATGGTGAGCCACCACTTGTGTCAGGCTTAAGGCCACTTGGTGTAGGAGCTGCAGAATGATCTGTGGTTGATGGCTGCCTGTGCTAGGCTTGGAAGCGCTTGGGAGTCTACAGTGTGAACCAAGGCCAGCTTTCCCTTGGACCCTTTGGTGGGCATCAATCTGTGAGGGAAGGCTAGCTGTCACTTGTACCAGATGTGATGCTTAGTTGAAGTTACATTCTAGGTCAAGACTGTCTGACACTTATGCCAGTGTAAGTCCCACTTGGCTGCCAGAGCCAGGCAATCTAGAGGTATCCTTTGGGTGGTACTCGGAAAATAGCTGGGCTTCAACATGTGTACAAGAACTTTTCCCAGAGATACCGGCCACCTGGAGGGAAGCAGAGGGAGAGCACAAGATAGTGCCTGTCCTCCAGGCTCTCTGGAGAAGATTAGGAGGGCCCTTACAAGTGTAATTAGAAGTCTGCTCCTTAGGCAGGAGTTAAGAAGATAAGCTAATATGCATTAGTTTTCTATTGCCGCTGTAACCAGTTATCATGAATTCTGTGGCTTAACAAAACAGCATTTATCATTTCACAGTTCAGTAGGTCAGAGTCAGGGCACAGTGTGGCTCAGCTGCTTCTCTGCTCCAGGTTTACCAAGGCTGGAATCAAGGTGTCATAGGCTGCATTCTTTTTTGGAGGCTCTGGGGATAAATCTGCTCCAAGTTCATTCAGGTTGATGGCAGAATTCGGGACTAAGTTCCCTGTTTCCTTGCTACCTGTTGGCTGGGGAAGTGTTCTCAGTTTTTAGAAGCTGCGTACATTTCTTAGCTCATGGCCACCTTTCTGTATCCTCAAAGCCAGTAACTGGGGGTTAAATCTCTCTCACTTCTTGGGTCTCTCTGGTCCTTCCTCTGCCTCATACTCTCTCTCCTTTCACTGCATCTCTCTGCCTCTACCTTGGGCCCACATGGATAGTTCATTTAATCTCCTTATTTTAAAGTCAGTCAGTAATAACCTTTAATTCCATCTGCAAAGTCCCTTCACAGCACTGAATGACTTGTGAATGGGAATCTTAGGGGTCACTTTAGAACTCTGCAACCACAGTATCCAATTCCCTGCTCCTGCTGGTACCGCACACTTTCAGTGGCGACGTCTTCAAACATTAGCTTTATTGAGTTTGTCCCTAAGGTTTTTCTGTGTGTTTTAGGGCCAGTGATAAAATCTCCATGAAATCTCTTGGGATTTCCTTTTTCCATTGACTAGAAGGGCCGGAAGGGTCACAGGAATGAGGCTGACAATAGGGAAACCGAGGTGTAGCCACATAGAGGGCCCTACTGAAGTCACACAGGATCAAGAGTAGAACTTAGTTGTCCCAATATCGGAGTCAGGGCTATTTCCTCCCTGTCATTTACTCAGTTATTCACTCAATTATTTATTCACTGACTTACTCATCTATTGATCAGAGAGCTATCAAGTACTTATACTTTAAGAGACATTTTACTAGATTCATCAGATATAAGACATTTACAGACTTTGCCCCCATAGAGCAAACTTTGTAGTAAGAATTATATACATCAAACAAATACTCCTATAATTAACAAGCTATTTATAATGTAATTAATATGAAAGTAAGGTAGAAGCTTCCATAAGGACTTAAGGAGGAGATCTAACCTTGTCTAGAAGGATCTGGAAATGAAGAAGTGACATTTAAACTGAGGCCTAGGTAATAAATAAATGTTAGCCAGGTGTAGATGATGGGGAGTGGGATAGCATTAAAGTAGGGCAGATGGCGTATGGGGACGTTCTAAGGCACAAAGCAGAATAGGTACATCAGGGAAAGCCATTGTGGCTGGAAAATATGAAGGGAGGCATGAGATGGGCTTGAGAGGTGTGACGGGCCAGATTTACCATGGCCTTGATGGCCATTGAAAAGAATTTCAACTTTATCACAAGTGAAATAGGAAGCCACGGAGGGTTTTAAATAGTGGAGTCTAATGTGAGCTTGAATTTTTGAAAAGAGCACTCTGGCTGCTATGTAGATAGCTTGGAGGAAGAAGGTGAAGACAAGTGGAATGTGGACACAAGGGGTGTATATTAAATGACACCAATTAGGAAATGTTGCAATAGCCCAGGTGAGCACTTGACCCAGGATGTGAGAATTAGGACAGAAGCAGTAAAGGTAGAGGACAAAGGGATCCAAGACATATTTTGGATGTAGAATTGTCTTGACTTGCTGATGGATCACATGGAGTAGGGGAGAATATGGTTAAGATGGATCCTGCTGCCCTGGATAGAATAGTTCAGTTGACTGAAGTGCTGTCTCATGCACCAGAAGGTCATAGGATTGATTCCTGGTCAGGGCACATACCTAGGTTGTGGGTTTGATCCCCTGTCGGGGCACATACAAGAGGCACCTGATCCATGTTGCTCTTACATTGATGTTGCTCTTCCTGGCCCTTTTTCTCTCCCCCTTTCTCTCTCCCTTTTCCTCTCTGAAAATCAGTAATAATAAAAAATGAAAGATGACTCCTGCTTTCTGTCATATTTGTAGCTCTTATGCCACAAGTCAATTAAAAATCACCTTCCTATACGTAAGAAAGAGCCTTAAATTTTATTGGTACTTTAGCTTTTATTATATTGTAACAGTTATGATTCAAGTGGCAAGAAAAATCCTGTTTAATATCACCTGGAAAGAATTTGTTTTGCCAGATTTGTCAAAGAAGTTCACAGAATTTGTATTATGTGATATTTTCAGCATCGTAATGTTTTTCCTTGTTTTCTGCATCTCCATTCTATTTCTTCCTTATTTCATCTGGGGCTATATAATGCAAATGATGGCTTCCCAGACAAAGAAAAATTAGCATGAAAGGAGTATCACATGCTCACTTAATCACTGCCTCATTTCTCTGGGTCCATTCTGATTTCTTTTGCCCATGCGGCGCATTAGTTGAGACTAATTCTCATGGTAATATTGATTTCCATTCCTAGCTTGATCACTGAAAGCAGTTTGTGGCCATGGTGTGTAAGCCTGAGTGGACATTGCTCTATTCACAAGCGACATGTTCCTTGGACCAGACATCATCAGCTACAATACATATACAGTCGTCCCTCAGTATCTATGAAGGATTGGTTCCGGAAACCCGCTGCAGATACCAAACTTGATTTGCATGTAACCGATGCACATTCTCCCAAATACTTTTAATAAATCATCTCTAGGTTACTGATAATACATAATACAGTGTAAATGCTGTCAGTAGTTGTTATGCTATATTATTTAGGGAGCAATGGGTTTAATCTGTGGATGCAGCTTCTGTGGATTTGAAGGGCCAGCTGTAATCCCGATGCACGCTCTGTAGTCATGGTCTGGAGGTTGTTTTGACAGACATCTCCCTAGCTCTTGTACTTCTCCTTCTGGAGACTCTGATATTAAATTGTTTGGGTTCAGATTAACCCCAAATCTTCCACTTACTATTGGGGAACCTTAGATATTTACCTCATCTGCTTCCTCATGTGTAAGAAAGAGGATACAATTAGGCTACTGGGAGTATTGAATAAAATAATCCTTAGAAAGTATTTAGCACATAGGAAATGCTCTTTAATGGAGTTGTTATTATTACTGTTATTTTCATTGTTTGGGACAGGAGGTATTAGCATATCACTTTCTTTCTTTTACCTCATCTCTGGTAATGAGTTTAGAGGGTTTTCTCATAGAAGGAAAAGAAGGCCCATGTTTTTAAGTCTAGGCCTTGCCAAATTTGTTGCTCTGGCCATGAATATCACAGTGAAGAGGAGCTATGGGCTACCTCCCCTATGTGAGCTCATCTGATAGCTGAGTTCTGCTTAGTACCTAGTCCTTTCATTTATCTGGCTCAAGGTAGCCATCACTCTCTTAGGGATTGAAGCAAATACAACCTCTTCAACACTCTTTCTGAATGAATGCTTCTTGACTATGTTTGCAGGAGGCCTGAGTTGACTTGATGGGGTTTTTGAGTTAGCTTCTCTGAAAAGAGTTGATGATGCTGAGGAACTGTGCTAGACATAAAAGATAAGCTGTGACCCTGACCGGTTTGGCTCAGTGGATAGAGCGTCAGCCTGTGGATTCAAGGGTCCCCAGTTCGATTCCGGTCAAGGGCATGTACCTTGGATGCGGGCACATACCCAGTGGGGAGTGTGCGGAAGGTAGCTGATCAATGTTTCTCTCTCATCGATGTTTCTAACTCTCTACCCCTTTCCCTTCCACTCTGCAAAAAATCAATAAAATATATATTTTTTAAAAAAGCTGTGAACAAGATGGACAAAGCCCTAGCTCTGATGGTACTGATGTCCTGGGAGAGATTGACAAAACATAACTAAATGAACCACAGAATGTCATGTTGTGATAAGTGCTATGAAAAGCCCCAAAAAGGTGGGCAGGTGTGGAGTGAGTGGTGGTGGGGATTGCTTTGCAAGGAAGTGGGTTTTGAATTAAGACCTGTAGCATGAAAGGCAACCAGGGGTCTTGATACACAAACAAGTCGTTTGTGTTTAAAGAACAAAAGAAAGTTGGTAGGACTAGAACATGATGAGCAAGGGGGAAAGGAGCATGAGAAGAGATCAGGAGATCTCAGTTAAGGAGTTCAGATTTTGCTCTGAGTGAATAGACAGAGGCGAAATCTGATTTTGTATTTGTAATAGCACTCTGCTATCCATGTGGAGAATGGATAAGGGAGGAGAGAGAAAAAGAGGAAAGGAGAAGAAAAGCAGGGAGCCTAGTTAGGAGGCTCCTCCTGCAGCAGTTCAGGATGGAGATGGTGGTCTGACCCAGAATTACAACTAGGAAGTGGGGAGTAGACCATTCAGACAGATATGGTGGAGGTGTGGTTAATGGGACCTTTCTAATGGATTGGATGTGGGGGTGAAAAAAAGAATAAGCTTAGGTTTTGAGCAACTGGGTGAATGAATTGTGATGCCATTTACTGTGATGGCAGACATTTGGCGATGGTAATGTTTAGGGCATTGGGGAGTCTAAAGTCTATTTTGGATATGTCTAATGGGCATTTCAAAATTACATCTGAAGGGAAATGTCAAGTAGCTATTTGAATCTATAAGTGGGGACTCTTGAGGAAAGAGATTAGGAATACACACACACACACACACATATATTCCCCCAGGTCCCAGTGAATTAGTGAATTTCTCCTTTTGCAGGGTTATATTATGATACCAACAGAACCTAGGTTCTCCTACCTTTGTAGGTCCTACTTCATATCAAACAGATTCAATTTCCCTTTTACCTTACCATAAATATAATTATACTAGAGGCCCGGTGCACAAAAATTTGTGCACTCGGTGGGGTCCCTCAACCCAGCCTGTGCCTTCTCGCAATTTGGAACCCTTGGGGGATATCCACCTGCTGGCATGCCTGGCCAGCCTGGGTGAGGGACTGATGGTTGTTTGCAGGCTGGCCAAGCCCCCCCAGTGGGGACCCTCACCCCATGGGGGTGTAGCCAGCCTGGGTGAGAGGCTGAGGGTCGTTTTCAGGCTGCCCACAGCTCCCATGGACCCAACATCCCAGCAAGGCTGGCTGGAATCAGGTTTTTGGGGTTTATTTATCTTCTATAATTGAAACTTTGTTACCTTGAGCAGAGGCCCAGCAGGACTACGCAGGCAGTTGCAATGGTGCAACAGAAGCCTCCTGTTTGCTCTAGCTCCGTGGCTGCCAGCCTCCATCTTGGCTGGGTTAATTTGCATACAGCTTCTCTGATTGGCTGGGGGCGTGGCTTAGGTGTCTCGGAGTGATGGTTAATTAGCACATTACTCTTTTATTAGATTAGATGTGAATCTAAGAGTTGAGTTGCAACTGACTACTTTGACATGTTGCATTTTGTAGGTTGTAAAATATCATTTGACTTCTCTTCATTTTAGAGGCAACTCTATTTCTTTTTCAAGCTATCATTGGATATCCTTGGAAAGCTTTGGGACATTTAGTACTTAATTGGTAAAATGAGCTTGCTCCTCTGGACTGACAAAATACTTGTTATACTCCTTTTAAGACACTTAAATAGTTTCATATTATAGCCATGGGTTTTTATGTCTGTGTCTCCCATTAGCCAGACTATAAGCTTGAAGGGGACAAGAACACTTCAGAGCTTGGTATATGACAGGGATTTGGTGTTTATTTATGAAGCATTATTTTGAACTCATAAGCAGAGAAAGTCAAGTCCAGGGATACAGTGTGCTTTCTCTCTGGACTTGGGAGAAAACTCTTACCCTCTGCCTTACAACATATGTAATACAGACTTGATTTTTCTCTGGCATTCTTAAAAAGGGAGGCAGTGTTGTGCGGAAGGTTGGTGCTATGGGCTTGAATTCCAGCAACCCCCCCCCTTACTTGCTATAAATCTTGCATCAGAAAGTTAATCTCTATAGACCTCTGATTTTTGTGGGGGGCAAATTAAGTAGAGCTGTTTTAGTGTGCTCAGCTTAAAAACACAGTAGTCTTAAAATTATGTATTCTTTCCTAAGATGCAAAAAGGTCTTACAATTCAGGCCTCAGGAAGTGTTTCTGGAAATTTCAAGGAAGTGGGATGCTAAATATCTCTTGTTCTCTGACCCCTGGTAAAAACCAACAACTGCCCCTAAACAATGGACGTTTAGGGAGACCTTGTAAGACAATCCTTCAATAACAAGATAGTCATGTTCTTGTAGGTCTCTTGTAGGTAGAGAGTGGGAAGGAACTGCTGGCCTTCTCAGTTCCAGACTGGCCCTCTGAGACTTAGTGTATCCCAAGAATTGACTCTGGGCCAGACTTCCAACTCTCATGATGAACAGACATTATATATGGATCACAGCCCCATCTCTAGGGTCTAAGCACTACTTCTAACAAGACATGGTGAAATTAAGTCCATCTTGGCTGTGCTCTGCCAAATTTGTCAATGGCTCCAAAGTGTTCTGCTGCAAACTTCAGATTTTATGGGTTTGCTACAAAAATAATATTTGGAAATGAATGTCAACCAGCAAGAGAAGCAGGTTTATACTTTCTGTCACTGACACTTACTGAGTGTGGGGCCAGGGCTGAGCTTGGGCCAGGTGAGGTCAAGCTTCAGTGGCCTTTGTGCACTCTGTTTTGTATTAAAGGATGAAAGGAGGGAGTGAACTGGCCAGGCCACAGTTTAAAATTGCCTCCAGTTTTCTCCATGTTCATAAAGCTGCTGTCTGCTGTGTGAAACTGCAGTCAGTTAAGAATGCATGCGAACTTCTTAGCTGCATGATATTCTTCTCACATGAGGGGATAAGGTGTTGCATATTTCCATGTTCAGCTTTGCATAAAGTGTTGATCACCTGACTGAGAAACTATAATTTGGTAGTTAAAACAATCACTTCCCCTTCTCTACTAAGCACTCGGTTGGTTTTGTGTTCCTTGAAATGAAGGGTGGACTGTTGAGTGGCAAAGTGTGTGTGACAGAAATCAGCAGCATGATGATAAGCTGATGCTGCAGTGGGAAGTGAGAAGAAAATCTGGATCAATCCACAGATGATAGTGATGATTATTAGCAAGGCCTTCCATGGGTGCAGGAGTTGAGGAGGGTGGGAACAGTTTGTCGTCTACGGTATAGATTCTTCTTGACTAAACCCATCAAATGTTGACTCACTGTCCTTCATAGCCATGGGCTGTTTTGATTAAAACAAGTCACTTGCTACCCAGAACATCTTTTATGCAGAAAGTTGCTGGTAATGTTCTTCCTGCACTCCTCCCATCTGCTTAGGTAAGCCCTAGCCACCCTTCAAGACCCAATTCTAGTTCCATCTGCTCTAGAATTCTCATCCCAGTCAGTTCAAAGGAATTTCTGCCTTTCTGAACTTAGTAACTTGGTGTTCCATTCCTTTCAGATTTAGAATTCACTACTTACTGTTAAATTTTATTTTTATTGAGTGTGGCTTTGTAACCTTAGTCTATTTCAAGTCCATATGCCTCAGCTTTCTTATTTGTAAACAGGATAATACATGTACCTCTGCTTTGGAGTTTTTGTGAGGAGAGGGTATATTTATATCAGTAGGTATATACTCTTATCAATGGTCAATAAGATTAGTTTCTCCTCATCCCCATAATGGGACTTCACAACAACAGAAGCTCATTCTTACACCTTGTTGAATCTCCAGATCTTTAACACGAATTGGAACTCAATTTGTTTGCTGATCTCGTTTCTTTTCCCAGAAGACAGGGCATTGAATTTCACTTCAAGGCTAACATTGGAACTCAAGCTGAGTTCAGAAATATCTGGAATCCTTTATAGTTTCTTCTTTTTCTAACTATTCAGTCCTACCTCGAGGTATGTACAGGGGATTTTTAGACAAAGGCATCTTTGAGGCAGCCAGGGTTACAGCTACTCTCAGTTTCATACGGGTTATCATCATTTAACAGCTTTCACATTCACCACCAACTCGTGCCCTGCCCCTTGGTCCCCAGCCCATACATCACTGATGAGTGTGCAGTAGTCCACACCCTGGAAAAGTCCAGGGAAACAGCAGGCCCAGATGGCCCTACATAGAGATTGTATCTCCATAATTCAACAGAAACTGCACCAAGCTTATATATATATTTTTTGCAATTTTTCTAAAAATGGAATTTGAAATACATTTATGACCAAACCTAAACTCTTCCTTTCTTATATTGCTGTCACTTTTTCCCTTTTCAAATCCCACCTCTACTGACCCTTTCTTTCCAACTTTATTTAGCTACCTCAATCCCCTCTGCCCTTTTCTTCATATTCAACTTCTATGTGGGAACAGAGAAGTCTCTCATTACCTCACCCTTTCAGAGATGTTTACACATGGGTATGGACAGATCAAATAAACAGGAACTTAGGTTAATTTAATAGAAAAAATAAAATATGGAATAACATTGATTTTGGCCAGTATCAATTACAACCATTCTACTATATTTTACAAAAAAACAACTGAACATTTTACACATGTACAGTATTTTTCAGTAAAAGTGGATTTGGATTTAACAATGGGTCACTAATTGAAAATAAAAAGACAAAGAGAACAGAAGATAGGGCTTTTGTCTCTAGAAGGTTAGAGCATTTGTTAAGTCTCCAAACTCTGTACTATCCATTACATATATCTCATTATGAATATATATATTTATACATAATATATAACATTAACTTAAATTTTGAAAGCATTATGTTCTAGTTAATAATATTCTGTAGATAAACGAGGCAGTAACACACTAGTAGTTAAACCAGTATTTCCACGATGTGTGCCTGCATGGTCAGTGGGAAATAGAACACACTTTGGTGGACCTCAGTGAATTTGGCTGTCATAGAGATAGTTATTTGCTTAAGGACACAGACATCATTTTTCTTTCCTATCATAGTAACTTTTGTGCCCCAAATACTATTGGATGGTTTAGTTACATGTATTCCTTTGCAGGCAAATCTGATTTTCCCATCTGCTTGACCTTGCTTAGGTTGAGCTTACATTTGCCCATTTAAAGATTGTGCCTTTAAATATAAGACTAGATGCCATAACCAGGAATAACTTTCTTCAGGTCAGAAGGGCCTGCATTGTTATAAAAAGAAAAACTGCTCAGCAACTCACTTAATTCCCTAGTCACTTGTGAATCAACATATGACTCAGGATACTACAATTCTAAGAAGGTCATTAGACTAGTTAGTTAGTATTCACCTTAGGCTGGATGTTAAGTTTGATGTCTAGGGATGAATATTTGCAAGGCAGGCCTTTAACTAACTTGTCCCTTAGATGGGGATCTTAGCACCCACTTCCCAGCTCCTTCCCAGGAGAATCTATATTGATATCAATCCTCTTCTCATCTGTGAGGCCAGTGACATCTTGTAAGTAAAAACAAAGTCTGTAAGATGGCTGGTCACTCCCAGAGCAAATGAGGTCACCAATAGAGCTTCGATATGAAAAATGAGGAAACTTGGTATCAGTCTATCCTCTCCTAAACAGAGAAACCCAGAAGTGGTAAAATGATCTATCAGGCTTCCAAATTTCTGACCACTGATCCAAAACAGTTTTCAAATAATTCAGTCTGCTAGATTCCAGGATGTGTTTAGGAAGTCATAGAAAATCAGTGAAGATATCTCCAAGAAAACAGAGGATCTCAATGACATTCAGTATTCAGGTGTATCATAGAACAGTTATAGAAGGACAGAAGATAGGGAAAATAGCAGAACCAGGAGGGTACAATCATGCCGCCCATATTCAATTTCCAGTTTTATTTTCTGAAAGTGAGAAGATGAAAACACTTCTAATAAGCACCATTGAAAAACGCTGCCCAGCTAACTTGGGCATGAGCTTAAATACTATTTAAATCCATTCTATTTCTTAAAAAATACAGGACCTTTTAGAAACTTTTGACTCCAGGAAGAAATTTCCTGCATCACATCCAAAATGCTTTCCACCACAACAAATGGAATTTACGGTGGCCTTTAGAAAAATGCTATGGGGATCATGGCTAGATAGCACCAAGAGATTGTGCAGGGCCTACAAAATGAACACTTGGGATTTGGGGGAGCTGGATCAGTCTCAGCTGTTTTGTGTAACTTTGCATGCTGTCCATCACCAAACTACCATGTAGTGCAATCCCATTTGACTAGCTGTGTGTAAAATCACCCAGTCTACAATGGATAAGCCAGTAGCAGCAAATCTATCCGATGAAACCAGTGGAACAGACTTATCAAGTGAGCACAATGCCAAAACCACATAATGCATGAAGTAATTTATGTGTGGAAAGTATCAATGTTCAACTGCAAAAAACAAAGACAAACAATTCTGAGCACAACTCTGCGGGATGGTCTAATGCCCAGTAGGCCCAGTTTCCTGCCATTTCCACCAGTGATGGACTTGAGCATGAGAAATGACTAACATAAGAGTTTTTTGTTTCATTTTGATCTATGTCTACTCTTGTGACTTTTTTGAAAGGTATTTTTAGGCGTCTCAAAGGGGAAACAAGTAAACGCAAAGGGGAAAAAAAATGGACCTTCAAAACCAGGGCAGGAAATCAAATCATTACTTTCACGTTAAATTTTGGCATCAAATGCTTTGGTCATACAATACTGTCTCTGTGGTTCTGGCTGTTTAGCACTAAACACCCAGGTATAAAAGGTAGGCTTGTTGTAGGTTTATTATTATTTTTTTTCCATTTAAGTTCTGACAAAACAGTTCACCATCTCCCTGCACAGATTGAGAGAGAGAGAGAAAAAAAAGAAAGCAAGAAAGAAAGAGGTGGCTTGCTTTTTTTTTTCTTTTTGCTTTTGTTTTCTTTTTAATAATAATATGGAATAATCTATAAGTCTACAGGAACAAGGAAATCTAGGATGGAAGCTCAGCCTTGGAATGTACATGTTTTGCAGCATAGTTGTTGGAGAACCTTTCGCTGGCACAGATTGTTCTTTTTCACTAGCATACAGAAGCCTCCTTCCGCCCAGGACTCTTCCGTTGCTTTTCCAGGAAGTCAGCGAGAGAGGGGGGGAGTTGAGGATGAGAGCAGCATGATGTACACACACGGAAGAAGGTTTTGATTGGCCAGAGAGGCAGATTGTGGGATTGGAAGAGATCATTCAGGAGCAGTCAACAAGGAGGGAATTTGGTCCACCCAAGGTGATTTCAATCAACAGCATGGTTTTTCAAGGAGAGAGAAGTGCAGTCCAACGGTAAATGTGATTGGTGTCCATTTGTGAAACGAAAAAAAAAGATTAGAAAAAAGAATAAATTAGAAATCAATAATAACATAAGGAGTTTTATTTGTAGAATTACCTACAACAGAGAGTAGCAGTCATTTATATGATATTTCATGGACTCTAAGACACCAGATTTAAGATGCATCACTGTTAATTACTAGCAAGACAAAAAAGCTTCTCATTAAATGACGACACAATATTCGCTTACCAATTTTATGCTTATTGGAAGTATTTGCTAAACTTACATAGCATGCTGTTTGGTTTCTGTGTAATAACTCTTCCTTTGAATTCTGAGAAGCAGTTTAATTTTTCGGAGCAATTTTGAGTTGTAATTAAATTCAACATAAGAAGTGGTGCCTCACTTGACCAGACATCTCTGTGACTATATTCAGTCAATGCCAACTATATCACATCAACGTGCTGGGTCAAAAGTAGTTGTAAGCTGCCATGAATTATAAGATGCATCTGATTTCAGAGATGATAAAATGTAAAAGAGGTGTCTTAGAATCACTGAAATATGACAGTTGAAAAAGAATAAATAGCACATCCCTAAATGCAGTTGCCATGTGATTTGAAAAATGAAAAGCCCAGAGAGCCATTAATACCTTTTTTCTCCCCACCCCGCTACAAATGTAATGGTCTTTACAATTGTATTATGTAATATCTGAGACACAAAACATATAACATAAGAAAGCATAATAATACTTTGACCCATGCATGAACCCATCCTCTTTCAGAAGAAGAGTATTTCTGATTTTCTTGGATCTGTCATGTGCTTACTTTCCTTCTTCATTTCTATAAATAAGCTTTCTAAAATTATGATCATCATTCCCTTGCTTTTTTATTTTCAATCACAGTTGACATACAGTATTATATTATTTTCAGGTGTATAACATAGTGATTAGACATTTATATCCTTTACAAAGTGATCGATCACCCCAATAAGTCTAGTACCCACCTGACACCATGCATAATTACTAAAGTATTATTGACTAAATCCCCTAAGTTGTACCTTACATTCCTGTGACTGTTTTTACTGGTATAGCTGCCGATTTGTACCAATAAATCCCTTTACCATTTTCACCCATTCCCCCAAACCCTCCCAACTTGCAACTATCAATTTGTTTTCTGTAGCTCTGAGTTTGTTTCTGTTTTGTTTGTTCCTTTGTTTTTTTTTTTAGATTTCACGTATAAATGAGAAATGGTATTTGTCTTTCTCGGTCTGCCTTCTTTCATTTCATAATACCCTTTAGGTCCATTCATGTTGTTGCAAATGGCAAGATTTCATTCTTTTTTTATGGCTGAGTAATACATTGTATATATTGTATACTAGTATGTGTGTATGTGTGTGTGTGTATACCACCTCTTATTTATCCATTTGTCTATCAGTGGATATCTAACTTGCTTCCTTATCTTAGCTATTATAAATAGTT
This sequence comes from Murina feae, assembly GCA_004026665.1. NCBI lineage: Eukaryota > Metazoa > Chordata > Mammalia > Chiroptera > Vespertilionidae > Murina > Murina feae. Next base: position 27,380 of record PVJC01010997.1, on the reverse strand, counting down.
CTGCAGTTAACATAGAAGTGCATATATCTTTTTGAATTAGTGTTCTGGATATCTTCAGATAAATATCCAGAGTGGGAATTGCTGGGCTTTATTTTTAACTTTTTGAGGAACTTCCATAATATTTTCCACAGTGGCTGCACCAATATATAATCCTACCAACAGTGCTCGCGGGTTCCCTTTTCTCCACATATTTGCCAACACCTACTGGTTGTTCACTTATTGACAATAGTCATTCTGACAGGTGTGAGGTAATATCTCATTGTGGTTTTTATTTGTATTTTCCTGATGATTAGTGATGTTGAGCATCTTTTCCTATGTCTATCGGCCATCTGTAGGTCCTTTTGGAGAAATGTCTATTCAGTCCTCGACCCATATTTCCCTCAGATTTTTAAAAAATATTAACCCCTTATCAGGTGTGTCATTGGCAAATATATCCTACCAATCAGTAGGTTGTCTGTTCGTTTTTTGATAGTTTCCTTCACTGTGAAAAACCTCTTTAGTTTGGTGTAGTCCCATAAATATATTTTTTCTTTTGTTTCCTTTACCCGAGGAGGTATGTGAAAAAGTAAAAAAAAGTTACTAAGAGCAGTATCAAAGACTTTCTTGTTTATGTTTTCTTCTGGGAGTTTTATGGTTTGGGATCTTACATTTAAGTCTTTAATCCATATTGAGTTGATTCTTGTATATGGTATAAGAAAGTGATCCAGTTTCATTCTGTTGCATGTGTCTGCCCAGTTTTCCCAACACCATTTACTGAAGAGACTATCTTTACCCCATTGTATATTCTTGCTTCCTTTGTCAGAGATTAATTGATCATGTAGTTGTGGGTTTCTCTATTATGTTCCTGTGCACTATGTGTCTGTTTTTATGCCAGTACTGTGATCTTTTAATTACTATAGCCATATGCTACCTGATAAGAAACAATACTATAACTCCAACATTGTCTTTCTCAAGATTGCTGTGGCTATTTGGGGTCTTTTTGTAGTTCCGTATAAATTTTAGGATTATTTTTTCCTGTGAAAAATGCCCCCAGTGTTTTTGATAAGGATTGCATTGAATCTGTAGATTGCTTTGGGTAGTATAAACATTTTTACAATGTTAATTCTTTCTATCCATGAGTATGGTATATAAGCTTCCATTTACCTACATTTCCAATTTCTTTCTTCAATGTGTTATTGCTTTCTGAGGACAGGTCTTTTACTTTCTTGGTTAAATTAGTCCTAAGTATTTTTATTCTTTCTGATGCAAGTGTAAATGGGATTTTCTTAATTTTTCTTTCTGATAGTTTGTTATTGGAGTACAAAAATGTAACTAATTTCTGAACATTAATTTGATATTGTGCTAGCTATAATGTTTTTTTTTAGGGTTCTATGTAGTGTCATGTCCTCTGCAAAAAATGACAATTTTACTTCTTATCCAACTTGGATACCTTTTATTTCTTTTTGATTTGTTGTGGCGATGACTTCCCGTACTATAATGAATTAAATTGGTGAAAGTGGACATTCTTGTCTTATTCTTGATCTTAAAGAAGCAGCTTTCAGGTTTGTCATACTAGTATATGACCTTTATTATGTTAAGGTACATATTCCCTCTATCCCCACTTTACTTTTTCATAATCCATTGATATAATTTTTGTGCTTCATTTTGTTTATATGGTGTATCATGTTAATATATTTGTGGATATTAAACCAATCTTACATCCCAGGAGTAAAAACCACTTAATTATAGTGTCTACTGTGTTACCGAATTTGGTTTGCTTATATTTGGTTGAGAATTTTTGCATCTGTGTTTATCAGGGAAATTGGCCTATACTGTTTTCCCCTTGTAATGTCTTTGTCTGGTTTTGGAATTAGGGCAATGTCAGCCTTGTAAAATGAGTATGATAGTCTTTTCAATTTTTTAAAGTAGTTTGAGAATAGATATCAATTCTTCAAATGCTTGGTTAAATTAGCCTGTGAAACTATCTGGTAAAGGACTTTTTTTTGTTGGGAGTTTATGTGTGTGTGTTTATTTCTGATGAATTTAGTTAGTAGTAGTAACTGGTCTGTTCCAATTTTATGTTCTTGATTTGGTGTTAGAAGAGTTTGTTTCTGGAAATTTATCCATTTCTTCAGCATATAATTCTTTGGGAGTCTCTGTGCTTTCTGGACTTGTATGTCCATTTTCCTCACCAGGTTAGGGATGTTTTCAATCCCTTGCTCTATCTCCTCTCCTTTTGGTACCTCATATGATGCAAATGTTGGTATGCTTGATGTCCCAGAGGACCCTTACACTATCCTCATTTTTTAAAAGCCTGTTCTTCTTTCTGCTTTTCTGATTGGGTGTTTTATGCTACCTTATCTTCCAAGTTACTTATTTGATTCTCTGCTTCATCTAATTGGTTGATTCCCTCCAATGTATTCTTCATTTCAGAAAGGTTCTTTTTGTGGTTTTAATTTCTTTGTGTAAGTTCTTACTGAATTCATCTCCTAAATTCATTGAGCATCCTTATAACTAGTGTTTTATACTCTTGTTTCTGGTAGATTGCTTCCATTTTGTTTAGTTATTCTTCTGGAGTTATGTCCCGTTTTGCATTTGGGAATGTTTGTTTCCTCATTTTGGCTGCCTCCATGTGTTTATTTCTACATATTATGTAGATCTACTACTTCTCCCAGTCCTGGCAGGATGGCCTTTTGTAGTAGGTGTTCTGTGAGGCACAGTCTCCTGCTTACCTGAGCCTGGTTCTGGTTCCCTTTGTTTAGGTTTTGTGTATAGTTGAGCTTGATTGCTGCTGTTGGCATATCAGTGGGTGGAACTGGCCCTCAGGCTGAGTGTCTGTGAGGATTGGCTATGATTACACTGACATATTGCTGTGTGGGGGCTGATCCTATGGAAAGGGAGTTTGCTTTTGTGGGCTCTGGTGCCCTTTGGAAATGTCTTTTGAGGAGCTGGTTGGCTGTTTCTCTAGTGTGATCTGAGGCTGGCCACTGGTTATACTGGTTCTGGGGCCTCTTGGGTGAGGCTTTGGAATATAGACCAACATCAGTCACTGCCTATGCCTGGCCTAGGGCCACCTGGTAGGAACTACAAAGTGATCTGCAAGTGGTTACTGCCTGTGTTGGGCTTGGAGGTGCTTGGGGCTGCTTAGCCAGAGGAAGAGGGCAAGTCGTGTCTAGCTGCTGCTGCTTTGTGATTTGTGGACCTTTGACATTTTCTAGGAAAGTCTGTAGTGCAATCCAGGTAGACTGCTTTTGTAGAAAAGCTGCTGAAAGAGTTTCCTTCTGGGTGTGTGAGTTGAATGGGGTTCCCTGGAATCACCAGGGTAGGGCAAACTGTCTTCTAAGTTAATGGAGAGTTCAGATTTGGCGCTCTCTTGAGCCTAGGTTGAGGGGGGCAGTGCTCAACAGCATCTGCCAGCACTTCCATCCCTGGATAGAGCTGCCTCTGCACGTGGAGCTCAATGCAAGTGTTTGTGAGCTACTAAGTTTGTGCTTGGGCCCTTTGAGATCTGTAGCACCTAGGTTTCTAGCAGCCCGTTGTCTGGTTTTCACAGCCAGATGTCATGGGGACTTCTCTTCCTGGCACTAGTGCCCTGGGACTCCTTGCTCCTCAGGGTGTACCTCTGAAGCCAAGCTATACATCCTGATTCATAGCAGCCATGCTGTGTGTGGGACCTGCCCGTTCTGTCTCTCTACCTCTCCTACCCATCTCAATGTGGCTTCTTCTTTAGCTAAATTGAATTGCTATAACAGAATATAATCTCCAAGTGGTTCTCAATGATGGCTGTTCTATAATTTAGTTGTAATTTTGATGTGGTTGTGGGTGGAGGCAAGCACAGTGTTTACTTTACTATCTTAATACTCTCTTTCTTTGACCTGAAAATGGATTCATTACAAATTATTCTTCCTTTACCACCACTGCCCACAGTCCTGACACACGACTTCACCAAAGTGCCATTCAGCATAACTCATCCCATGTTTATCATGGTTTATGAAAATAGTTAAAGCATCACAAACCTTGAAGGGACTGGTACCAAGTGCTATGATTTCAAGCTATAGTAGATATCTTGGGTCAATCACTTTAAAAATCTTCCTCTGTTTTCAAGTTAATAACTTACGAAAATTCAGGTCATATTCAGATATAGGGGAACCCTCTCTTTAGAGCACTTGCCAGTAATTAAAAAGTGATACTTACGTGATCCTGGGATGCCATCTCCCAATCCCCTCACCCCAGAGTTGTGTGGTGAGAATCACTCTGGTCAAAAAAACTTGGACACAGAGCCTGAGTGGGTCTGGCCTGTCCCTGCCAGACCCGTCATACATCAGAAAAACTATGAAAATGTAAAGTCACCTATGATGCTCCATGGAAATGAGACCATAAATGATGTTCTGTCAGTGCCATTGCGTGCCCAGTTCTTTGTGAAGTCTTTTTGAGATTCCTAATAGTTGTGGAATAACCATACGAGGTCAGCAATATATCCTCATTTTTTACAGATGAGGGAATTGAGGCCCATAGCAATTCACAACCTGCCCAAGGTATGGATCCCAAATACGAACAACAGCATTCTGACTCCTGAGTCCACAGCACTATTCTGCCCTTTGTCAATTTCTAAAAGAGAGCCATTCAAAGGAAGACAGAGAATCAACCCAGGGGAATAAACTTGCCAGGTAAGACTGTTCCCAATGCATACTTGTTTTATTCCTCCATTTCCATAACAATACGAAGATGCTTAGAACAATAATGGGTCAAAATAATTTCTGCATCATTGGTATGTATTGTCTGCATAAAATTTAGGCACAAATTTTATGGACTCCTCAATGTGAATTAAGAGCTAGAGTTCACAACATGTTGGAGTTAGAATAATTTAAAGTTATTCATTTTCTAGATAGGGAAACTGAGGCAACTTGGCATTTGCTAAACTGTCAGGGGTTCCCAAACATGGCTACACATTAGAAACAACTGAGAAACTTCTAAAAATATTCATGCTCAAAACAAGATGAATGAATGCCAGTGCTTTATCAGACACGGCCTGTCTAATGCAACCCCAAGACCAGTTCATTCTGAATCTTTGGGGAAGGTATGGGGTCCTGGAATTTTGGTTGAAAACCATTGGTGCAAAGAAAGAAAAATGGACCAAAATTACCTGGTTCTGTCATTAATTCTTATCTCATCCTTAATGAACAATTCAGATACCATTTGACTGTTTTTTACATATCAAAATTATAAACAATCCAAATAACAGAGTGGCAACACACTATGGCATCTCCACATGAATTTATGCTGTTATTAAAAATGAAGTTTCATAAAACATTGGATTATGTTTATGTCTAATGCTTAATGCAAAAAGCAGGGTACAAAATTCCATGTACATATGGCAAAAGATGGGAAGACATACATGAAAACTAACTAGAAAGGCTACATATTGTATGATTCCAACTACATGATGTTCTGAAAATGGCAACTCTATTGAGGAGCAAAAAAATTAGTGGTGCCCTAGTCAGTTTGGCTCAGTGGATAGAGTGTTGGCCTGCAGACCAAAGAGTCCCGGGTTCGATTCCGGTCAAGGGCATGTACCTTGGTTGTAGGCTCCTCCCCAGCCTGGGCCTTGGTCAGGGTGCATGCAGGAGGCAACCAATTAATGTGTTTCTCTCACATCGATGTTTCTGTCTGTCTTTCCCTCTCTCTTCCACTCTCTAATCAATGGAAAAATATCCTCAGGTATGGATTAGAAACCAACAACAAAATATTAGTGTTTTCCAGGGGTAAGGGGAGAAGGAACAATAGGCCGAGTATAGATTTTTAGGGCAGTGAAACTGTCCTGTATGATACTAAATGGTAGCTAAACATCAACATACATTTGTCCAAATCCATAGAACATACGCCAAGAGTGAACCCTAATGTAAACTTGGGGTGATAATGTTGTCAATGTAGATTCATCAGCTGTAACAAATGCACCACTCTGGTGTGGGATATTGATAACGGAGGAGGCTGTGTTTGTGCCTGAGGTTCAGGGGACACATGGGAACTTTCTGCTCAATGTTGCTATGCATCCAAAACTCTGAAGTTTTAAAAAGTGAAGTTTATTAATTAGAACAAGTTAACTGATGATTCTTCGCGAGTGGGACTATAGGTGATTTATTCCTTCTTGCAATTAAAAATATCCCCCAAAACAAAACCAGCTGAAGGCATCAGTTCAAGACAAATGAATGCCAGCACCCTATCAGGCCCAGCCTGTCTAATGCATGCCTGAGAGTTTCTTTAAGGAAATATATTTTTAGGCCTTAAAGTAGAAAGATGAGTTTTTTTCCCGAAGATGAAAATGAGCAATTGTACTCACCGTCTTTGCAGATGGCTCCCATCTGACACATTCCTAAGTCGAGGAGATACCCACTGGGGCAGCTCGTACAGTTCTTGAACCCTGGACCATTGCACATCAAACAGCTGGAGTCACATCTAGGGGGCAAATGTAGAATTTATCATCCTTTCACACATCAGACACAGGAAAAGATGTGTTTACTACTATCCACCTCTTACTGCCTTAATCTCTCTTTGAAGATGACACAAAGATCTTTTCTTAAAATCATCTTAAAAAATAAGGTTTGGCAACATTAAAGAAAACCTTAGCAGGTAGACAGTGGGATTTTAAAGTACTCCTTAGGCAATTTTATATATATATATATAAATGAAAGATAAACTGGCTTAAAGCTACAGGGCAGTTCCCATAGGTAAACGTTCAAGCCTAATTTTATTAATAATCCTAAATTTCATATTATTTACAAAGGCAGTCAAATAAGGAACCTGGTAACCAAATGCCAGGGCTTGAGGGGAAGATCCACTTACTTTTTGCAGGATTTGTATCCATTCTCCGAAGACTGGTCAAAGTAATAGCTGATGCTACAGCTCTGCACACATCTCCCATCCTCCATGAAGTAGCCCTCCGTGCAGTTAATGCATCCATCAGCACCCGCCCCTTCAAAGCAAGACAAACACAGGGAACAGAAAACCTCAGAAGCAGTTGCGTGATGGGCTGCTTCTCCCACAGTTTGTGAAAATGCCATTAATATCATTTTAAGAGTTATAATTTAATACTTTTGCTTTTTTCTTACAGTCTTTGGAAAAAAGCACACCCCCATTTTCCAAAAGCATCAAATCTTTGGAAAGAGAAGGAGTTATCACTGGGGCATTCAGGTTTCTCAATGAGGATAGGATGCTGAGGCCCGACTTTCGATGACAACACATGCATGATTATTAGAAGAGATATTTTCAGAGTAACAGCTGGAGAAGTATATATCAAGTGGGTTTGCATGAGTGACAGCTAAAAACAGATAAATCAGAGCCAGAGGAATAAACACAAGGACTGGGGGAGAAGGTACCAGCACAGGTGGCGCAGAAGCGGTGACAGGGCTGACAGTCCTGACCGTTGAAGTACTGTCCGTCCTCACAGGCGATGGAACACCGGGATCCCTGCAGGCTGAGGACATAGAGTGCTGTGATCAAGGCAACGAGGTAATGACTCCCAATTCCATATGTAACACATACAGTTCCCCCCCAGAGACCTGTGGATTTGGCAAAGCTTCAAAGCAGGGAACTAGCCCTAGTGCCTTCCATTTCCCCCCTCTCCGTGCTACAGTGCCTGATTAGGATAATGTCTGTATATGTGCTGCAGGCTTTGGGGACAGTCCTCTGAGCTGTTGGACTGGCTGACACATCTTTCAACCCAGAGGTTTTAAAAAGTATTTTATGGGCAAAACAATCGCATTACCTAATAATGTGCCTAACTATTTCCTGATACTCAGACCTACTACATAATATATTTAAAAATTGTCTTGTAATTATAAATGCAGTAGGAACACACAATAAATGAATTAAAATTGAATTAGAGGGCACAACCATTCCTACCTCAACTCCCAGGAGATTTTTTTAAGTGTTTCTGATTTTAGTTATTGGTTACCACAACAGAATTTTAATATACTTTGCCTCTATTTCTTGATTTAAACTCTAATGAATAATTTAGCTCAATTACCTACCTATACTGCGGCTTCCTCAAACATCTCAACTTTTCTTAGTTATAACTATTTAGTTTTTCTAGAGATAATCTGTCCCACCTTTTTTCTGCCTAGCACACTTAGTGTTGAATGAATTGCTAGAATGTTGAATAAAGAATCTATATTTTTTCACTCTCCTAAATTCTGTCAGCTATGGTCTTTCTCATAGTCTACCGATGGGTTCTGAAAAGTCAAAATAAATTAATAGACTTTTCACTATCTAATATACAGATATTACTCATTTCATAACTAACGTGTGACTGGACACAGGGAAAAGATGTAATCCTATGTCACCAAATACAGGTACTGAAGAAGTATATCTAAGCAACAGGGTCAATAGGTTCTCTTTTCTTAAACTCTTCACACACTGCTCCAATTTACATCTTATCTGACTTCGCTGTATGTATATATATTATACTAATTTTACAAAGTGAAATTTATTTCCATCAATAAATCTGGAAAAAACCAAAGTAGCTGAAAAAGAATCCCAAACAGTCCTGTCAACATTTTAATCCATTTCCTTCTGTATTTTATGTAGAGATATTTTTTCATGTTTATTCTTAGCCACTCTATAAAAATGTACAGGTCTTGAGCAAAATGGAAAACGCAGAAGCCCCTAAGGAAAATACTGAGATCCTTCATGAGAGCAGCAAACTGAAAGTGTTCTCCATTCAATGAGATATTCTCATTGGCCAGAGAGCTGTCACTTAAAAAAACAATATTCCTTCTACCCTGGCCAGGTGGCTCAGTGGGTTGGAGCATCATCCTGTATACCCAAAGGTTGGTTGTGCATTTGATTCTAGGTCGGGGCTTGTATAGGAGGCAACTGATTAATGTTTCTCCCTAAAATCATTTAAAAATATCCTAGGTGATGATTAAAAAAAAATGTTTAAAAGAATATTCCTCCCCTTTCTGTAGAGCTGGAAAAAAGAACAATGAATCAAATGGATCTTTTTGTGGAAGGAAATAGTACCACCAAAAAATGTATCCAAGTTTTAAAAGCTGCCAAGTTTTTCTAATAAAGGACATTACTTCTGAGGTTGGCATTCATCCAGCTGGAGACAGAGGCAGCACTGTGTGAGGAGGGAATGGGAGGTACAACAGAGGACATCACTGTGAACCCTGAAGCTTTCTGCTGCTTCCAGCATCAGGGATGGCTTGGTTAATGGAGCTGGTCCTGAACACCTGAGTTCTGTCTGTGGTGAACCAGCGAGGTTAGACCTGTGCTGTTCCCCCTTGCTCAATCACTGGAGCTCCTAGTGTGGCTAAGAAATGGAATTCTAAATTTTACAAATTGGCACTTAGTTCAGTTATTGGCAAAATTCTGAGTAAGTTTGGAATAGAAAAACTAGGCTATTTCAACTAAATTTTTATAAACTTGACTACTTCAATTAAATTTTAGAAAATCTAAATACAGATAAAAAAAGTATTGTATGAATTGAGATGTGGTTTAGAGGTAAAATACCTACCATATTTCTAAGACTTGGTACAACAACAAAAGTAAAATATCTTACTAAAAGTCTTCTATACTGATTACATGTTGAAATTATTTTATTAAAATATGAGAGGCCTGGTACACAAAAATTTGGGCACTTGTGGGGGAGTCCCTCAGCCCGGCCTGTGCCCTCTCGCAGTCTAGGATCCCTCGGAGGATGTCCACCTGCTGGCTTAGGCCCGCTCCCCGGATGATAGGGCCTAAGATGGCAGTCAGACATCCCTCTGTCAGCCCAGGAGCCCTCAGGGGATGTCCACTTGCCAGTGGGGAGCAGGCCTAAGCTGCAGTCAGACATCCTTAGCACTGCTGTGGAGGCAGGAGAGGCTCCCACAACCACCACCACTGTACTGGCAGCCATCAGCCTGGCTTGTGGCTGAGCAGAGCTCCCCCTGTGGGAGTGCACTGACCACCAAGGGCAGCTCCTGCATTGAGCATCTGCCCCCTGGTGGTCAGTGTGTGTCATAGTGACCAGTTATTCCCAGTGGTTCTGCTATTAGGGTCAATTTGCATATTACCCTTTTATTATATTGGATTATATAGGATAGAGGCCTGATGCATGGGTGAGGGCCAGCTGGTTTGTCCTGATTAGGGTGGGGTAGCTGCTGGGGTGCCTGGCCAGACTGGGTGAGGGGCTGATGGCAGGCTGGCCAAGCCCCCCAGTGGGGACCTCACCCCATGAGTGTGTGGCCATCCTGGGTGAGGGGCTGATGGCTGTTTGTGGGCTGGCCACGGCCCGCAGCGACTCAAGCTCCCAGCAAGGCTGGCTGGAAGCAGGTATCTGGGGTTTATTTATCTTCTGTAATTGCAAATTTGTTGCCTTGAGTGGAGGCAGGAGGGAAGCTTGGCTTCTTCTATTGCCGGGGCAATCAACCAAGCCTCCTGCTTGCTCCAGCTCTGTGGCTGCTGGCCTCCATCTTGGTTGGGTTAATTTGCATATAGTTGCTCTGATTGGCTGGTGGGCATGGCTTGGGGTGTAGCAGAGTGACACCAATTTGCATGTTTCTCTTTTATTAGATTAAATTTTATGTGACTACAGGTACATTTAAAATTTAACATGTGGCTCTCGTTTCTATTGGAGAATACTGGTTAACTTATGTTTCTTAAGAAATAATCTTTAAAAAATCTTATTTCTCATGTACCAATTATGTGTCAGATACTGGACTAAGTGCTTTGTAAATGTCATCATAGTTAATCCTTATCATAAGCCAGAACACAGAGATTATCACCATTTTATAGATGAGAAAATGGAAGCTCAGAGTGGCCAAGTGACTAAGCCAAGGTCACACAGCCGATAAACAGCAGGGGTGGGTTTGAGACCTCATCTGTCTTCCTTCTTTTTCTTTTTATACCAATCTGCCCCTTCTCCAAAAGGAATTAGGCTGACTAGGCTGATATTTGTCAAGACTGTCATGAGATGAAAGGTACTAAACAAACTAACACTGAATGCATTTGTGGAAAGTAAAAATGCTGTTGCAATATTACTAATGTGAAGCACTACCTGCCTGACTCTGCTTATTTCACCTCTAATCAAAGGTGGAAACAGAAATACCATCAACATTTAAAAGGGACCGAGTGCAGCAGAATTCAGCGCTGTGCAAACTCAGGCTCCAGCTCCTCACTCGAGGTAGGATGGTTTGACCCTAGAGACAACCTAATTCCTTTGAGCTGCATGTTGTTCTCCTACAGAATCTATCAATGACAGTAAGTCCTCTCTTAATGTTGTCAAAAGGTTCTGTGGCTTTAAGCAAAACAATGTATATAACAAAATCAATTTTACTATAGGCTATTTGATATAAGCCAGAGCCATCCCAGGACCTGCTATTTCGGGCTTTAGCCATGAGCAAGTCATCCATTCAAGGAAAATATCTCTAGGTGTTCAATCTGTATGCAGATGATGGCATAATGGAACCAAGCCTGAGGTTCTTAAGATAAGACAAGGGGATCGTTTCTGACCGTTGAAGGAATGAATCAGGGGGATTAAATGTAAACTCAGCATTACCTAAACAGTAATCCTTGACTGGTGCACTGCCAAGTTAAAAAGTACAAAGAAAGCCTCTGAAATGGCCATTTTATTTACTTGTGTCAGAGCCATCTTTTCTAAAGAGAATTTTATTTTGTTTATAAACCTTCAGAGCCATCTTTTCTAAAGAGAATTTTATTTTGTTTATAAACCTTCCTTAGCCAAGATGGCATCCAATTTTTCACATATAATGGTAGAGATAATGCAAATGGGAGTCAACTCAAGGGTGACGGCAAAGGGTTATTTATACGGAGACTCTCACTGGGCAGTTACTTATGCAGACCTTCACCATCTTACCTTAATCCATCCCTACATTCTGTACAATTGTGGGAGTCAGTACATGTCTTGCAGTTTTCACTGCATTTCCGGCAAAGATTTTTCTCTGTCGAAAAACAACAAAAAGGTTATAAATTAGTTGGTCAGTTGGATTCCACAGAAGCATGTGGAGATGTTCCAATGTTTGCTAATGTATGCTGTAGTACACAGGGCCTTGAGCAGAAAATTGTAGGAAAAGCCCTCAGTCAAAATTTGCTCTTACTTTTTAGCAAAGCGAAGTAGGGTAGGAATTGCAGCATTGACAAAAACTTTAGAGTTATCTACCATTTTGCAGATAAGAGAACTACAGCCCATTTAATTCTTAGTCGCATAGTTCATTAGTCTTTCCCCTCCTCTTCCCATTCTCTCTCCCAAGCAGGGTTTCCTAACTTAAAACAAGGAAAAAAAAAATCCCACTAATGAAGCTGGGCAACACCACTATGTCAAGGTTGAAAAGCAATGCCTCCAGCCGGGGAAAGGAATGGCAGACTCTCATCTCTCAGTACGACGCTGATGAACTCTACTACACCACGGGGTGATACCCTTGTTAAGACAAATTATTGAGAATTCAGAAATAAGGCGAAAGCTACCTGCAGCCCTTTCAGGGCCACACCAGAGCACTAACAGGTAGGTATGCCCAAGGATTGTTTAATTCCCTAGAGCAGGGGTCCTCAAACTACGGCCACATGCGGCCCGCTAAGGACATTTATCCGGCCCGCCGGGTGTTTTTGCCGCCTTGTTTTTTTACTTCAAAATAAGATATGTGCCGTGTGCATAGGGATTTGTTCATATATATATTTTTTAACTATAGTCCGGCCCTCCAACTGTCTGAGGGGCAGTGAACTGGCCCCCTGTTTAAAAAGTTTGAGGACCTCTGCTCTAGAGAATGTAGTTTTGTCTGTTTACTAATGATGGTTAATTAGTCCCCAAACTCTGTGAAATACATGCTAATGGACAGATTTTTTGTTTGGTGAGCTTGCAAATGATATGTCCATTTGAGATAACCCCAACATTCTAGCTGTATTGATGGCCGTGTCGGAAATCATTTGTCTCTAATTCAGCAAACGGACTTTATTTTGCCTTTCCTAGTGGCAGCCTCTGAACCTATTTGTTTCCCTGCAGGTTCACGCATTAATGGGTTAAGTAAGTCCCTGGCATTCTTCACTTATACGAAGGTCATGTTTTTTAAAATTTGAAAAGTATTCTTTGGTATCACACCACCCTGGTTTCTTTGGTTAGTGTGTAGGAAAGAGCAGGCTTGGTCACTGTTCACTGTCTTCTAAAAGCCTACCCAGAAGGTTGTGAACTTGGATTTTAGGAGAGTTTCCACCACCCTAACAGATAAGAGTGAATCAAGATGCCTGAACTGTTGTGTCAACAGTGTGGTCCACACCGAAGCCCTTCTTTCCTTATACGAGTCTGGGAATTTTGGTAAGGGCCAGGCAGAGGGTGCCTTATGACCATCCCCAAAAACCACAGCACTGAGTCCCAAGGAGGTTCCCTTGTGGAGTACATTTCACTCATGTTGTCCATGGGGAAACGAAATGTATCTTTTGTGGCTCCACTGGGAGAAAACTCTTAGAACTTGGGCCTGGTTTCCAATGGACCTTGGACCTCTTCCCTCTGCTGTTCTTTTTGCTGTAATTAATCATAACTGAGCACATATGCCTCAGTCAGTGAATCTGGGTGTGGGCTTGAGGATCCCCCACCACAGTTAGTTACAGGCCTTTTTACAAAACAATTCTAAATTGTTCTCTTTAAAAGTTTGATTAGATCCTGCTTGATATTAAGCAAGGCCTACATTTCACAGGGAGGAGTATTCCTCCAAGGTCACTCAAATGAAAACCTTTCGTTTGCTCTCTAAAACCAGCTATTGGCAATGAACTCACTGGTGTCCTGGTACGAGCCATCAGGGCAGTGAGAGGCACAGCTGTTGGTCTCTTCGTTCAGGAAGTAGCCGTGTTTGCAGGACAGGCACTGGTCGCCATGGCTGCCAAAGCAGGACTCGCAGTTGGGAGGACACTTCCTGCACCGCTTCTTGTCGGCGTGGTAGTGGCCCGCGGGGCAGCTGGAGACACAGACCCTGTGAAGGCAATGACGAGAAAGAGGGGTGACATCACCAGTGACCGGTCTCAAAACCCTTTTAAAACCATGATGGTGAGTAACGCCACAGCCAAAGGGCCCAGTTCTGTGGGTTACAGTGTCTTCCTGTGTAGGGTGCTGATGCAGCAATGCAGTCACACAATACCAAGTCCAAGTAAGGTGTTCTAGCTCTTTAATGGGGTGATGGTTAGAAATTGAGTCTCAACGGAAGGTTATGGCATTGAGTTGAAGGGGAAAATATGTGGGAAGCATGATTTTGTGCATAAAGGTCACTCATAAGGGGTTACTTCTATGTTGGTGTGTTTGTCACATGGATTGTGTGTGGGTGGTTATATGCTATTGTCTTAATATATTTAAATATATGTTGTTTACGATAAACAAGGAACTTATTTTTTTATGTTTAATTGAAGGACAAGGCTTTATTTACTCATTAAACAAATATTTACCAAGTACCAATTGAATGGCAGGCATTTTGCTAACAAGTCTAGGAGATAACAGAGGTGCTGAGTAGCCCAGGGCCTTTCCGTTCTTGAAGAACAGAAACAGGAACTGGAACATGTCTGTGTCTGTTGGGGTGACTGGAGTGTGGAGTCACCACAAGTCAGCTCCCTGGAGGGAGAGGTGGCAGGGATGTGAGTCATGGCCTCTGTTGGCACAGCCGCTGTCCCATGGCCCTGCCCTGAGACTCAGATGTGCAGAGCTGGAGGCAGAATCCGGGGGCCCAGGGTCAAAGCAGAAGTGTGAGGAGCGGGGACCAGCGCCTTTGCCATGCAGAGGATTTGCCCATGTGGGAAAGCACCCGTCTGGCCCAATGCACTAGCATTTTCATGAAGAGAAAATGCTAGAACACTATCTCGTACTCACTTTATAGTGGCAGTGGAACTGACATATCATTATATTTCAAATAATATCTGTATTCTGGAGAACAGCAAATATTATTTGATTGAACAAATATACTGTGAATACTGGCTTTCCTGTTCAATATGGAGCACAGGTCCCAATTAGGGAAAAAAAAATGGCCAATGCATGATTGCTCTATAATGAAACGTGGTTAAGTGTTATAATAAAGTAAGGCCTTTTACTTAGGTGAAACTTTTCTGGAGACTCAATACCTCCTCTGAGATTCAAGTAGATTCTAACCACATGTATGTGTCGAATAGAATGAAGCCTCTCTTCCTCTGTCTCGAACCTTCTTCAGGGTTCTGCAGAGAATCACTGTTCATCTTTCTGGTGGTTCGAGGTATCTACACTCCGGTGAATCAATTCTTTTTTCCCTGCACTTGTAACTCGGTATGAGTTTCACCATTTTGAATTACACAAGGAGGCATCAGGCTTGTGCAGTGGCACATTTTCTGTGCTTTCACGTCCTAATGGGGAACCCATAACGCCTGGCCCGCAGTCACCCTGTGGGAACTCCCTGGGTATGCTGAGGGCTCGTGACTTGGCTTTTCTCTTACCTGGTGTTGTTTTTCAGCTTGTAGTAGTAGTGCAAACAATCATTGCAGTGGTCTGGTCCTGGCCCATCACAGCCAACCTCACTGCACTCAGGGTCGCAGGGACCTTACCGGAAGAAATTAGAACATTTAGAAAAAAAAAAAAAATGACTTTAAGTAGGTTGACTTTTCCTTGAATTTGGTATAAAATAAGATTTTTCTTATGCAGTGAAAGTTTAAGAAGGAGTAATGATGTTCAGAGGGACTGTAAGCTCAGAGACTTTTGGGGAGAAAACCTCAATTACCTACGTATCAAGAATGTAAATCCTAATTGTGGCCTGGTCTTCAAAGCACGTATGGCTGCCCTGTGGGAGCTAACAAGTATTTCAGGATTCAAATGAACAATGCCACTGCAGTAACTGGAAAAAATCCGATCACAGGTAAACATGCAAAACGATAAAACACATTGGACTTACAGAAAAGAAGTGATTATTCAATGCTTGGACCAGATTGCCTGTCCTTTCCAGGCATTAAAGCCACAGAATACCTCAGAGATGCCATAGCTGGCAAGAAACAGCAATATGGCACCTGGCACAAGCTTATCGATTTCTAATCCTGGATTACAAAACGGGTATTTCAGGCACGGATAAAAGATTTAAAACTGCACCCTACTCACAGGCCAATGGGCAACTCAACAAAAGAAAATTACACATTACTTTAAAAAATGTGATGAAGGTTCCCAATCTCTCTTCTTATGTATTCTTCGGTATAGAACTATCGAGAATGCAGTCAGAAAAAAAAAAAAATCCAGAAAGATGGAACTATTTGGTGATTGGTGAAAAGAGTGTTCTAAGGATGAGGGACGGTTATGGACAGTTTGCTCATTTGAACTCCCTTTTTCCTTGTTCTCTATGTTTGGGACATTTGGTCTCATAACCTTCAAGCTCTTCCCCATTGAAAATTCACGTGATTTTAACAGGCAGTAAACATAATGCATGCAATGTATACACTATATGTCATTTGTGCCAGAAATGTTTTAAACCAAACTTTATTTTAATCAAAAGGACTTACTGGTTGAAACGTGGCCTCTTTTAATGGTCTACAATTACTGCATCATGGGAACATGAAATGGTAGAACTGGGGAAGAATGACTCAGAAAAATCTAGTAGTCGGAAACCTCATTTTACCGCTGAGAAAACAGATTTTCCAAGCATTATAATGGCTTTCCCAGCACCAGACAGCTAGAAGGGTTAGGATCAACATATGCCCTGATTTTCAGTCAATGTCTCCTATTTAGAGTTAAGTCATCTACTAGAGATGAATGGAAATGAGCCATTTTGAAATACATTTCTGATAAACAATGCTGTCAAATGACTCTTGTGGTTAATCTCTCTTTTCCTAACAGCCTTAAAATTGACCTAATTAAATTCTATAGCCAGTCCAACTTGGGACAGGTTAGCTGTCTGCTGTGGTGTACAAAAAGAGGGCATCTTCGCCATGTAAGGGTTGACATTCAGCCAGCTCTGGGTTCTACACTCCCTGGAATTCAAGGCACAGTACAGCGATCTGGCTGTGCTAATGCCATCCATGCCACTAGCCAGCCTGACTTCTTTAGAAAGGTAAAAATCAGCTCCAAAGAAAAGGAGTCACGTGTGGCCCTAAATAGTCACCAGATGAATTTTATAATTACCACCCCCCACAACAACCCATTTAATCTTGATATGTGCCAAAGGGCCCTGCATGGTAAGTTCACATGCTGTGCTGATTCTTTTATAATTTTAAATTGTCCCAGATGCAAATTAGCATTTTAGGATGCAGGGTGATAATGAAATAATTGTTTTTGTTCTCTCACAAGTGCCAGCGTGGACATTTTAAGGATGTAATGAGGAAAACAACAACAGTGTATGTATAACAGTTCAGGATTTTAACATTTCCAAAATTTGAATTGGAAACATCCCATAAGGCATATAGCAATAGGTTACTATTATGCTCCATTTATGGTTTTGGATATACTTTCTCCTATCAGAGAATACAAAATGGTTTACTAGCTACAATATGCATAGCAATGTTATAAGCAAAATAAGATGAAATCTAGCTCTGGTTAGTTGAATTGGACTGAATTATCCAAGCTTAATATTGACTCTGGGATATTACCTGTTTAAAACAGAAGGAAATACATACATTTAAGATATCCTTTTAAGGTGTTTAATATAGTACTTCTATCTTTTTATCTTTAATATCTAAAAGAATTTCAGAGAGCTGCAGGAAAAATATATTTCTCCTGTAAAGGTACACTAAACTGATATTTACCAACAGTCCTTCATTAGAAGAAGCTTTGCACATAATATTCTATCCCACAAAAACTGAACATGCCCAGAAAGGGCTGGCAGTGCAACAATACAGGAATTAGAAATACATGGGGAAGGAGGAAAAAATGCAGATGATATGGCCACATACCAGGCCCTAGAAAATCAACTCTAAAATATATAAATTTGTAAGAGAAATTGGTAAGAGAGTTAAGCAAAACGGTCAGATAGACATGATAAATATGCAACAGCCAGTAGATTTCCTATAGTAGGTAGAAAATATGGAATCTTTTCCACTTAAATAGCAACAAGAAAAACACTATATAAAATTAAAAGATTTCTTTTTAAAACACAACACAGACACTAAATTTCAGAAGCAAGTGGTAATTGAGAAAATGTTTTCAGCAAATATGAGACAGTATGAGAGGCAATAACATATGAAGAATTCTTATAAATAGATAAGAAAATTGCTGCCACTTTGAATAGAAGGGGTAAAAGACAGTTGTATTTAATTCAGAGAAGAACTACAGTTAAATCCTCACATAATGTTGATAGATTCTTGGAACTGCAGCAAAATGACATGTAAAGAACCCAATTTTACTACAGGCTAGGTGATATATATATATATATATATAAAAGTTCCAACAGCATCTCATCAATGTTATGTAATGAATGAAACGATGTTATCTGAGGACATGTACAGACAAAAAATATTTAGATATACTAGCAGTCAAAGTTATAAAAATTGTATTTTTTTTCTATCCACTCAATTTCCCCAGGATGAGTGCAATAAACACACGCACATCTGGTCATAGTGTAGAATGGTACATCTTTATCTAGAAGGCAATGTGACAAAACATATTGAAGCCCTAAAAATGGTTAATCCCTTTGATTCAGTAAGATGCAGTCATTCTCGGAACAGAGCTATATTATAAAAAAAACACCCATTAAAGATATCGACCAAACTGATAAATGATGGTATTCATCTAAACCTTTTTTACTCTTGTGTAAAACTCTAGGCAATCTACACATACCAGATTATGGATTAAATACATTACAGTACAGTCACAGGATGGACAATTATGCTGTCCTTTAAATGTGTGTCCTAAGCATATTTGACTATTTTAAGGAGAAAAAAAAAATGAAAACTATATAGTGTGGTTTAGCTTTGAAGAAAAAACATGAATATTTGAATATGAGTATACATATACAAATATTGGGGGGAGGATAGAAATGATGAAGAAAATACATGAGAATGTTGTACAAGTTTCTCTCTGCAAGGTGGAATGATGCTTGAGAGATCCCTCCTTAGCCTTTGTCCCCCGTGGGAGCCAGCTCACCTGCATAATCCTCTGTACCATAGTCATCAGTGGGGTCTTCGACTCGGCTGTAGCGGACACGTTCCACTTTGGGAAACTCGTTGGTCGGTGAGTACGGCTGCACAGAGGTGCCATAGAGTACCAAAGACCATTCTTTCAATTTGCCTAGGGAAACAATGAGGAAACCACTGCATGACCAAATAGTCACTCTTTAGCCTTGCTCTTTCTTTATTATTTCCTTTTCTCCTAAGAAAAAGCATCAGTAGAATTATGGGAGACAGATTCATATGAATCATTACTTCATATACAGGGCCAGAAATACACATTCACTACTGTTTGCAGAATTTATGCACTATAATCCACGCACTATGTATTTACAAAAAAACAAACAAACAATGAACGATATTGACAAAGACTGATAAATGATATTCAGGATAGGCCTTGATTTAATCAGCATTTATAAACACCTCAGATTGCTGGGCTGAATTTCAAATGATGGATATTTAAAAGAATCTCGGAATTTTACAGAGAGCTTTGTTTTTCTAGGTATAAAAGTCTTATTTGAAAAAAAACTTAAGGCCCTGGTTGGTGTGCTTCTGTTGGTTGGAATTTGGCCCATGCCTGGAGAGGTTAGGGCACATGCCTGGGTTTCAGGCTTGATCCCAGTAGGAGGCATGCAGGAGGCAGCTAATAGATCAATGTTTCTCTCTCTCTCAAATCAATACAAACATATTAAAAACATTTTTTGTGTTATCTGACTTATAAATAAGAAGACAGAAACAATGACTTTGTTCCACATGATTCCTGAAGCAGTCATTCAATCTTTAGAATACTTCACTACTTAATTATGCTATAGACCCGACGGCCACTAGATACATGTGTCTATTTAAATGAAATAAATTCAGTTCCTTAGTCACGCTACCTATATTTCAAGTGCTCCACAGCCACCTGTCGCCAGTGGCCACTATAATGCAAGCACAGACGGAAAATACTTCCTACATTGCAGAATGTTCTGAGCGGCTGCAATACATTTTCTGGTCAAGGATGCCTTGAGACACGAGGTAAGTGTTTAACCTCATCTGGATAGTATGCTCACAAGGGACATTTTAGTTTAATCCGTATTTGTTCATTTATTTCTTCAATTTCATAAATCTAAGTCTTTGCTGTAAACCCCCCCCCCCAAACTGCCCCCAGGCCATTAAACTTAAGATTCACATAATAAAGAACCATAAGCAGAAGTGATTAATAAAAAACATTAAAAACACAGAAATATGGAACAGAAAGGACTACCCTTAGGAACCTCCCCTTCCACACACAGTGGCCTAATGCACAGTCCAGGCATGGTTCAGAACGCTCCCACAGCAAGGCAATGGTGCACTTGAGGTGTCATCGAATTCATCTGTTAGCATCTATAGTAGCATCTGATTGATGCTTATCATTCCTAAGCGCTTGCTACACGCTAAGTTTTATCCCATTGTTCATAACAGCTGGGATGTAGCTGCTTGAATTCCCAATATAGTTTATGTAAACAGTGATGAGGCAACTGCGGCACAGAGGTTGATAACTTTCCCAAGGCCAGGGAGAGGAGAGATTAATATTAAAACCCCTCTAGGCATTCTCATTTAAGATGGCGATGTAGGAAGAACCTGACCCACTTCCTCCCACAAACACACCAAATTGACAGCTACATATGGACCAATTTCCTCTGAAGGAAACCTCAAAACTAGCGTTCCTATGCTTTAGGCAAACAAGAAAAAAACCCATATCCAGTGGGTAGGGGAAACTGAGACAATCTCGCCACAAACCTCACCCCTGGTTTGGTGAGAAAGTGGAGGAAACTCAAGACCCCAAGCTGTTCCACGAGGAACAAAAGGTTTAAATCCCACATTGAGCACCCCAACTTTTAAGACCAGCACCTGAGGGCTGAGACTCATGAGGTTATAGCAACTGGGAAGCACTTCATATAGGGTTCCAGCAGACTCACCCACTCCAGGTGTACCACAGGGGCAACCAACAGAAAAGCACCTTAGACTTTCTGTGAAACAGGCTTCTTTGCTTATCTTAAAGTATCTGCCTGGGGAGAAGACACCTGATTGAACAGCAGCTAGAGGCCTACTGAAATACTCTCCAAAGATGGAGGCACATAGGCACCATCTTGGAGCGCTCCCTCTACCTCACTGGTATCTTCAAAAAGGAGCTTAAAGTCTTGGTCAGGCACTGCAGTTTTTGTGGCTGCCACCCACAAAAAGTGGCCAGCAGGGCTGCAAACAAAATTGACAAGCCTTTAGTTAACCTCACTGAAGAGAAATGAGAGAGAAATATAAAACAGAAACGAAAAAAGATGTTATAACTGATATCACCAAAATACAAAGGGTCATAAAAGCCTACGAATAAATCAATGCCAACAAATTAGAAACAAAAGAAATGGATAAATTTCTAGAAACATACACCATGCCATGACTGAATCATTAAGAAACAGAAAGTCTACTAGTAACTGACCAATTACTAAGAGATTGGTAAACATAGATGCAAAAATCCTCAACAAAATTATGAGCCAACTAAATTACATAACATATTGGAAAGATCATACACTATGATCAAGTAGGATTTATTCCAGGGATACAAGGATGGTTCAATCCATCAATGTGATACACCACCTTAACAAAACAAAGGATAAAAATCATATGATTACCTCAATAAATGCAGAAAAAGCACTTGACAAAACTTAACATCCACTTCTGATGAAAAAAAAAACACCTCCTACTAAAGTAGATATAGAGGGAACAGAAATAAGGTCATATAGCAGCTAACATCATATTCAATGGTGAAAAACAAAAAGCATTTCATCTAAGGTCAGGAACAAAACACAGATGTCTACTCTTGCCACTTTTAGTCAACATAGAATTGGAAGTCCTAGCCAGAGCAATTAGTCAAGAAAAAGCAATAAAAGACATCCAACTCAGAATAAAACTGTCATTATTTGCAGGTGACGGTACTCACAGTTAATATGCCGGTGAGCCTTGCTACAGAGGAAAGTGGACTGGTAAATAGGTAGGTAGATAGAGGAGGGACAGATGTAGATATGTAGATGATATACAAATGACTGGACATCCTACCATGCTGAGTGGCAGTTTTTCCCCTTTCATTTGAAGAGAAAAAATTAGCCCTGGGTTTTCAGTAGACTGAATGATAAACCTGAGGAAGTCTGTTAAGAGCTGAATTAGCCCTGAGCAGAGCAATACTGGTCATGAGGTCCACATGAGTCTTAACATGACTGAGCCTCTCCTTGAAGGCCTTTTTAAGCTGACGCTATCACTTAACCCCAAAAAGAGAGCAGCAGAGAGATGAGGAGCAGAGAGATGAACTGTTGCTAACATCAGTTCTCACTAATCAACAGAGAAACTGCAATGTGACATTACCTCATACTTGTTAGAATGACTGTTACAAAAAAGACAAGAAATAACAAGTGTTGGCAAAGATGTGGAGAAACAGGTACCTTCGGGCGCAATGGGCTGGAATGTAAATTGGTGCAGCCACTGTGGGAAACAGTATGGAGGTTTCTTAAAAAAAGCAAACATAGAACTACCATATGGTCCGGCAATTCCTCTTCTGGGATTTATCCAAAGAAAATTAAGACAACTTGGAAAGATACGTACACCACATGTGAAGGTGTACATATCACATGATTGTTTACATGAGTTTATTATAAATAATCACTGCTGCATTATTTACAATAGTCAATACATGGAAGCAACTTAAGTTTCCGTTAATGACTGAATTGATAAAGAAATTGTCACACACACACACACTGGAATATTCAGCCATAAAAAGAAAATCTTGCCATTTGTAAACCATTATATGTAACAGTGCCTTCTTATTCATTTCTGGGAGTTTAGGAACCTGACATGTAAAATTGCATGTATGTTATTCTGTGCCACACTGTTTTCTAACATTTGCACTGGGTCGGCACACTGGTGTCCACGAGGTTTACCCTCTGCCAACCTTTCTTTGGACTCATTGGTGTCTGTCCTTTTCATAAGCAGGGTGCTGTTTAATCTCAGAATTCCAAGTGGTGTGTGCTAAGTAGCAGTGAATGACTGCCTGTAGACAGCAATGCAAAAGAGATTCCCTTTTCCCTATAGCATCTCTCGAGTATATAAATGGAGCATGTGACCCTAGGACACCACAGGAATCCAACCCATGGTCACCCTAATATCTGGTTCATTTTATTTATAGTTATTTTAGATTCAAAAATTTACTCTCCTAAGTGCTCTGAAGAGTGCTGCCTCATAATTGATTACTTACCTGCTTGCCATTTCTGAAGCACTTCCTAAGCCCCTCGTTTTATTTATCACCTACTATGTCATTTTATTTCCTTAGAACCCCCGCCACAAGTCACATCAAATACTGCCATGTTTGGGCCATCACTTTTTTTTTCTTCCATACCACTTTTTCTACTTGCTAAATTTTATAGAAGATTTTGCAATTGATACTGCAACTGTTAAGAAATAGCTGCATAAATATAGAATGAGAAAATTCATTCTACTTGCTAACATAAATGCAATCTGCCCAAGATAGAAAACCCAAGATAGGTTTAATGTGTAACAAAACAACTGCTCCCCAAATCTTTCATATGCATTTACATAATATTCAAATGCCAAGAAACAACAAACAAGCATAAATTCGGTTTGTAGCTAGGAACCACTATTTGGGAATGATTCTACCATTGAACTGGGCTAGAAAATTCTGCACCTCCAACTGAATACCTAGTAGCTTCATAAGAAATCCCTTATGAATTAGAGCGACACCTTCCACATGAGTGTTCACCATAGAAATGACAGAAATGTGTGCATGTGCACGTGCACCCACATACCAGCAACAGCATTAGAGTCTCTCTTCTGGCATAAACAAACATCTGTAAAATGTTTGGAAGTGACTGGGGTTAAAAGTGAACATTTAAAAAGTATAAGGAGCAGCCCACGCTATGAAACTCACAATCTGAATTTTCTGGGCCACTGCAGAGGGCTTTCAACACAGGGAATCAGAGGGAATTGTATAGACTCGGAACTCCTTGAGGGCGGAGAGATTTATATTCTGAGCCTCTGACCCTTGCATACGAATGTCAGGCCAACGAGCAGTGTATGCCCAGGGCAGCGTGCTCTTGCGGGCAGGGGAGGAGCAATTCATCACTGACCTCCTTTAGAATTGCTGGTTCGTGGTGATAATGAAGAGCAGTCACTTTAAATTAGTTTTATAACTGTCTGAAATTCTCAGCAGAGAATGCAACCCTTGTGTCCTCACCCTAAGCCAGCGGTCACCAACCAGTGGTCTGTGGACCACGGGTGGTCCACGAGGTCCGAAAGGTTAGCAAGCGCAAGCTGCAACCCCAGCCCCTTGGTATGCGACTGCCAAGATGGTCAGTATCTATTTCCCTGGGATTTCCCACCACGTAAAAGCCCTGTAGTGACACCAGCTGACAGATCAGCTGGGAGCAGCCTTTGGCGAGGGCAGCACAGCCAGTCACTCCCACAGCAGGGCCAAGGAGCATGTTGCCCATTGTGACCTTGCCACCATGCGGGTTTTCCCCTCTCTGATTAGGGGACCACGGTGGCCACACAGATGAACCCCAGCTCAGAATTAGGGAAAAGATGGCTACACTGTGTGATCAAACATGGACCTCTCAGAATGAGAAACTGACCGGTGAAGTCTGGTAAATTCACACTCGTGTTCACCCCTGAGTTCTGCTGGGGGAGCCTCCTCCTCCTGCCTCTGCAGCCCCCTGTGCCTGAATGGTACACACCCTTACAATTAACTACAGAATGTCTGGGTTAATTTATTCTCCCATCAGAAAAGGGCTGGACTTGGATGTCAGTCCTAAATATCACTTTGAGGCCTGATTCTCCTGCCGCTGGATTAGACAGAACACTGGGAAGTATGAGTCTTTCAGACAATCGGACATGTGTCCACTGCTGGGTGGGAAGCTGGGCTACTTATCACACAGATCATCTGTCCCTGAGCCAAGGATTCCACAGGGCTCCGTCACAGGCAGTACAGGTGCTGCAAGGAACCGCTCCCGCTCCAGCCCGTGCTGCATTGGTACTTCCCCACCTCTCCCCCCTTTCAAGGTTAGAAATAGCTTCCATGGAGAGGGAAATAGGACACAGGCAGCAGCGGGAGTCTGAGATCAACTGAAACAACCTTTGTTAACCTAGTAATTTCCATGTTTATTTGTTTTTTAACATATCAACTAAGTCTTCTTTTTCCTTAGTTTTGGGTTCATGTGGGGCAGAATACCACCATTCGTTTTCTTTAGTGGCAGCCTTTTAGCTGGCACAGGCCAGCCCAATGTCTTGCCCGCATGGAAACTTAGTGTAGAGTAAACTCAGAAAAAAGGTAAGTGAGGAAACGTGTCTCCTCTTATGACCCAGCAATTTAACCCAGTGCAAGGCTGGACTGTTTATGGACCAAAAAAAGTAAGGGGAGCTGGTTAGAGATGTGGGTCTTATGTTCTGAAATATCCATCGATAGCTTTCATGTTTTATCCTGTACTTATGTCTAAATACTTATTCTTTATCTCTTACCCTTGAATTATTACCTCTGAAGTCATATCTTGAGAACTAGGATACACACAAAATTCAAAACACAGGATCACATGAAAAAGAATGATGTTGATATATGAGTGTGGAGCACTCGTTGGCCAACATTCTTCCTACATAGCAAACCGAATTATAGCCAGGAGGTTCTCACCTGGAGTCTTGAAGTTCCTCAGCTGGGAGGGAGTGTCGTAGACTTCAAGGATCCAGTCGCCGGCGGCTCTTTCTCCCCAGCAGTGAATAGTCATGAACTCCCAGTTTTTGAATCCTTCCATGGAGTGGTCAAAAAGCCTGAAGGGAGAACCATAAAACACCGTTTTATCTGTTCTTTATCAAGTCAACACCGTGATCAATGATCTTTTCAAATCCATCTGCATGTCTGCCTCAAAACTGGAGGCTATGTTCATCCTGGACATCACTGACTGGTAGATCCCAACATGTATTATTCATTGTTCTACCACAGGGAACCAGGCCTGGGCTGGCCATGCAATCGCAAATCTAGAAGACACCACCACTGGAGAATCAGGGAAATTAGGTTAAGGCTTTACCACAAGAAGGATTGTTCCACGTGTTGGAGATGTGGTGCAGCTGGCACTCCCTACCCTGCTGATGGGAATGTGGACTGCTGCTCTAGAACAGGATCTCGGCTTTTACCCTACAACTCAACAATCTCCTCCTACATATTGACCCGTGAGATGTGAAGACATATGTCCATGCAAAGGACAACATGTGAATGTTCACAGCAGCTCTATTTAAAGCAGTCAGAAGCTGTTAGCAACTCAGATGTTCTTCAACAGTGATAAAAACGAATGAACTAGCAATACCATGAATGAATTTCAAAAGCACTAAGGTGAGCCAAGTAAATCAGACACAAAAGACTACATTTCTAGAAAAGGTAACGAACAGCTCAGTGGTTGATGGACCTGCGAGGGAGGTGGGTGGGCTATGGTGGAGGTGTTAGGGATGATGGAACTGTTTCACATTTTGAAAGTAATGGTGCATGGTTATACAACCATATAGATATGTTAAAACTCACCGAATTGGTTACATTAAAAAGTGAATTGTATGATAGGTAAATTACACTCGTCAAAAGGCTGCCTTCTAATCTCCAGTTCAGGAGTCATTCCTTAGACTCCAGCCTAGACTTTGATCTTCCAGCCCTTCCAATGAATTTTAAAAAACATGTTTCTATTGATTTCAGACACAGGAGGGGGCAGGGGGAGAGAGAAACATCAATGATGACAGAGAATCACTGATCGGCTGCCTCCTGCACGCACCCTCCTGGGATTGAGCCCACAACCTGTGCATGTGCTCTGCCCAGGAATGGAACTGTGACCTTTTTGTTCCTGGGTTGACACTCCACCACTAATCCATAGCCACCGGGCCTAGTGATTTCCTAAGGTTTTAATTCCCTACATGAGATCCCCTCCCACTTGAAATAGCTAGCATTGTTTCCTGTGATGTAATGCCAAGGGATGCAAAATATGAGAAAGCAAGGAAATAAAATCCTCATCAAGATGAAAGAGATATCAATAAATCATGTGTAAAACAAGCACATTGAGAAACCGGCCTATCACTTATATGGGCACATAATGTCCATCTGACTTCCTGGAAACACAGGCAAAAGACTCCTGCAGAGATGGGGCCTGAGGTGAAAACTAAAAGATGACACAAGTGACAGATATTTTCAAAGAACTTTTCTTTTCTTAAATCATGTGCCTCTATCTATTATTTTTATTGGAAAAAAAGAATGAGATAAGAAAAATAATTTG
>PVJC01010996.1:0-42490 GCA_004026665.1 Murina feae | reverse complement strand
GAGGCAGGCAGCACCCAGCCCTGGTCACAGCTCAAAAAAGAGAACAACATGCAGGGGAGGGCAAGAATCTGAGAGATCAACATAGACGGGGTGCCTGCTCCAAGTCTCCACGGTGTGCCTGGGGGCAGGCCCCCGGCAGGTAGACACACACAGGAGGACTGCTCCGAGCCTCAGATGCGGCTGAGGGCAGGTCCCCAGTGGCGACACACACACACACACACACACACACACACACACACAAAAGGCGCCTGGCAGACTGGGGCCATCATAGGACATCCACTGAGGGGTCCCAGACTCTGAGAGGGCACAGGCCGGGCTGAGGGACTCCCTCCACCCCAGGTGCACAAATTTTTGTGCACCGGGCCCCTAGTATTGTAATAAAAGCTATGTGAATGTGATCTCTCTTAAAATATCTTAATGTACGGTGCTCACCTTTTCACTTAAAGGGAGCACTGTATGGCTTCTTTTGGTATATCCAAATTGCCAGCTACATTCCTCTTGACTTTGAGGTCACAAGTAAGTAAAATAGGAGTTATTTGAACAAAGGCGCTAATACCACAAAGGGACATAGGGATGATTGCCCTCTGAAGAGGAAGTTGTATCCATGTAAATCATGCCTGTCCTCTCACAATACTTCTAACCTAACTTGAGGGCATTATTGCCCCAATTTTGGCCCACTATTTGATGAGAGACCTTAGTTTCAATACTGTGTGAGGAAATGGAGTCTGTTTCAAAATAATATTATTCTAGTGTTCCTGACTCTCACCCTGAGGCTGTTTATATCAGTTTTGCATATTCCTTTTTCTAGTTTTTTTTTTATATGACTTACAGAGAGAGTAAAGTGACCTCTCTCATTTTTCTATTAGCTAAACAGACTTTATAGGGTAAATGCTTCAGTCAGAGTCATGGCTCAGGTTCCATTATCGGTTTAAACGCATCAACAATAATAGTTGCAACCTTTGTTTAAGCATAACCAATGGACACAAAACTCTGGGGGGTAGGGGAGGCGGGGGAAAGGGCAGGGGGAAAAAGAGATATATGTACTAATCTTTGTAAAGCTTTATGTAATAATAATTTTTAAAAAATTAAAAATTAAAAAAAATAGTTGCAACCTTTAAAATGTATATTCTGTTACACCCTCCCAAAACAAACTGTGTCACATAATTACATAAATAGTTATACTTCAACAAAATAAAGGATGCTTTAATTCTTAATCTTTTTCTCTATCCCTGTCTGAATGTGCATGCCTAAGCTTCTTTAGTCAATAACGTGCCCAAAGTTTAGAGTTACACTATAAAACCTAACTACCAGTTAATAGTAATTTCTAAGACGATTGAACACTTGCCTTTTGTTAGAAATTATCTTGTGCACTTTATGTAGATTAGTTCAGTCTTTACAACAGTCCTGAGATAGGTACTATTATTATTCTCAATTTGCAGGAGAGAAAATTGAGTTTTCCAGGTAGTAAACTGACCTTGGTTACACAGTAATTAAGTTTATTACATCCACTAAGGGAGTGTAGTCAGAGTTAAAATATTTTTTTATGAAATTATGTTTTACTTAGATGGACAGTTCATTTGTTTCTGTATTCAAGTTTTGATTTAATTTTAACTTTGTGAAAAAATGTTTATGATTCAAAAGAGAAATCTCATTCCTTTTCTTTCCACTTTGTTCCCATCCACTTTCTATAAATTATCATATTCACTAGTTTCTGGTTTGTTCTTAGTGCTTTTTTTTTTGCAGAAAATACATATGTATATAATATGTGTATGTGTATCTTTATACTCAGATTTCTCTCTTTCTCAAAATGCAGAAGCATACATACACACACGCATGCTTCTGCACCTTTTTTTCCATTTAACAATATGTTGTGGGAATCATTTGGAAGTAAGATTTTTGTCCACATTGTCTAACATCTGAGTCCACTAGATCTCTTAAGCACACTTTGTCATGTCCATCCAGGTGTGACACATTCTCTTCTTCCTTGAGTGTGTCTATGATTTGATGCTTTTTGGACCTCAAGGAGTCATGTTTCTTTCTACTGCCTACACCCTCATTTTCTTTCTCTCTTTGTTTTTCATATATTTTTATTGATTTCAGAGAGGAAGGGAGAGGGAAAGAGAGATAGAAACATTAATGACGAGAGAGAATCATTGTTCAACTGGCTACCTACTGCATGCCCTACACTGGTGGATTGACTCCATAACCGCGGCTTCTGGTTTCTTTTGCAATTAAACTGATTTTTGTTTTTTGTTTTCCTTTTTCTTTTAAGGTTGTAAATGTATTAAAATCCTTACTGACAAATCTTGATGAAGTAAAGAAGGAAAGAGAGGGTCTAGAGAATGACCTGAAATCAGTGAATTTTGACATGACAAGTAGATTTTTGACCGCTTTGGCTCAAGATGGTGCGATAAATGAAGAAGCTCTTTCTGTTACTGAGCTGGATCGCATCTATGGAGGCTTTACGACTAAAGTCCAAGAATCTCTAAAGAAACAGGAAGGACTTCTTAAGGATATTCAGGTGCACTTCATATACTTCAATAAGGTTTATGTTTAAAAAAATGAAAGAAAGGACAAGCCTGTTGTACATCTATGTTCATTTAGGACTGTCTTTTATTTGTAAGTGTACATATTAATAGAAACCTGTAATCATTATTGATTGTTTTATCACACAGTGAATTTGTGATGTTTTTACTTAAGGAAAGATTTAAAGCACAGTGCTACCCCAAAATAAATATTAATTTTATTTTGAAATATTTTAAAATATTAATTTTAATAAATTTCTAGTAATTACTACATGTAATACATGATTTTCGTAGTTGGAAAAGTATCAGTAAAAATGTTAGGAGCTGTGTTAGTTTGATAAATAAAATGTAAATACATAAATTTTTATTTTAACAAGGTTTCACACCAGGAATTTTCGAAAATGAAACAATCTAACAATGAAGCTAACTTAAGAGAAGAAGTTTTGAAGAATTTAGCTGCTGCATATGACAACTTTGTTGAACTTGTAGCTAATTTGAAGGAAGGCACAAAGGTACAATGTACTAAAGAAACAGTAGCTATCCATTATAGATGTGAATATGTAATTTGGGAAGTTAATAGTTTTTTTTTCCAGTTGGATCAAAAAAAAAATTTTTTTTTTGCCTTGAATTTGTTAGTTTTAATGACTTTTGCCTCTGAGAAGTTTGTTATAAGATCTTAATGAAGGTGGCAACATTTCATAGGGACTTGAAAAATTGTGTATTTCACGAGGCAGAAAGTGGTTTAAGATTTGATACAACCGGAATTAGCCCAGAGATTACGAAAACCAATGACACCTGACCTGTGGTGGGGAAGGAGGGTGGGTGGGATGGCTTGTATACTCTGTGCTTTATATTGGGTGATGACAGACTTGTGATCTTTCTGCGTCTAGAGTGCTTACTAAATATGTTTGAAGTATTTTATTGCCTATTCTTTAAAGAGTTTAGGGAAATGCTTGTATTTTTACCAATTACTTTGCTTATCAGGGAACAAGTGATTTTTAAGTTTTCTGACATGTCACTGCTTTGGTACTTTAATTCCATTATGATCATTGGATAAAGTTATCTTGATATAAATACAGTAGATATTATGTAAAACCCTCTAAAGAGTGGGTAGAAATACTGCAGAGCCTTTCAAAATAGAGAGGATAGTAAACTTTTAATTTTGTTGAATAAAATGCTTTGTTGAAATAGATAAGTAGAAATTCTTCTAAGGGCTGCTGAAATAATACTGCATTTCTGAAGTGAATATGCAGATCTAGTCCTTCCAATAAAATAGGGCTAGTGTGTTAGGAATTGGGAAAATATACAAAACATGGTCATGAAACTTTTGACTTGTTACTATTTAATTTTTAGTGATATTCTCTAAAAGCGATTTTATTTTTATTTTCTTTAGGAGTCTTAGCTCATATTTAATATTAAGTTAGACTCAAGTAGTATGACTGTGTCTAATGTAGAAAATTCTAGTTTTTTACTTTTAACTGTTATGAACAATTGAGCTTTAGGTTGTGTTCCTCCTTAGATTAAAAATTGTTCTGGTTAATTACTTGTATTTCTTCTTTGCTTATAGTTTTACAATGAGCTGACCGAAATCCTAGTCCGGTTCCAGAACAAGTGCAGTGATATAGTGTTTGCACGGAAAACAGAAAGAGATGAACTCTTAAAGTAAGTTTGTTTTCTATATTAAATTGTACTTAAAGTATTTTTGTTTCAAAACCAATCTTTTGGAGACTTTGGGGGTAAACTTGACAGTGTGAGATGGCAGTTTCTTTCCTTTGCTCTTGGGTATTTTATAAAACAAATAAGCAAAAATCTGCATGGTCTGGAAACAAAAAGATAAAAAAGAGCAGAAACTCTAGATGTAGGAAGTACAGTGATGTCACCGAAATGATGATAATAAAGCAGCTGAGGGTGGCAGATCTCAGGAAATGCTGATAAATGTAAGTAGTTTACTTTGTGGTGGCAGGCAGGTTCCTTATATAAACTATAGGTACAGAACCTGGGAAAGACAGTGAAATCACTTTCTGAAGGAGAGTACTGAGAAAACTGGGCCAGTACCAGGACTCATTCCGTGCTTAGTAGTCAGTAGAGAGTTTGACACAGCATTGATACGAATAGACTGTATTTATTAAGGTGAAAAAATGGACAAAATGTAACAAAACCTGTAGATGAAGAACATTCAAATAATATTGTCACAGGACAGGTGAAAATTCTGAGCTAACATTTACTATACGGAAAAAACAAAAGGTTAGGAAGCAATCTTTCTAAGGCACATTGAAAACAAATGCCAGAACGCAAGGTGGTGGGTAAAAAGGGGATAACACATGGTGTCAGAATTCATGAGAGAGAAGAGGAAAACAAACCACAGACCTAAGATGAAGTGGGAAGGAGCACAAAAGGAGGATATAGACGGTGAAGAAAACAGGAATACAGAGTCGAAATGAGGAAGTTAAAAGAAAATGAAACCAAAGTAAAGCCATAATTAGAGATGGACAAAGAAAAACAAGATTGAATTATTGTATCAAAAGGCTTATTACCTAAGTTATAAAGAATGAGATAGTCAGGAGGAGGAAAAACCCAATGGAAAAGTAGCAAAGGATGCAAATACATTATGCTTAAGAACCACTTTAAAAAGAAAACGCACACGTTAAAATTACTCAGAAATAACACTTTTCAGATGGGCAAGAATCTGGAAGTTGTTTAACGTGTCTTATTAACACACGTGGGGGAGAAGGCCCCATGCATTGCTGAGCGTGCACATGGGTGCAGGCCCTGTGTGGAGCACTTAAGCTACCAAGGTCAGGATTACAAATCCATAGACCCTTTAAGGCACTTACTCTGTTTTTGAGAATTTATTCTGAGGATATATTAGCATGTGCTAGAAATGACATATTTATGAGCTAATTCCTTTCTGCATTGCTTGTAGTGGTAAAAGAATAGAAACAAATCAAACATCCAGGACTGGTGAAATGAATGAAGCTACATCTGTACACTGAAATACTAGGCAGCTATTTACAAAAAGAGAATGTTTTCTGTTTACAGATATGTAAGGTTTGCTAAATAAATGTACAGAAGAGGTTAGGTACAGAACAGTTTGTAAAATGTTTTTGTGTGTGTGTGAATAGGGAGAGAATATATGCGTTTGAATTGTTTTATTTACGCATAAGGAGACTCAGGATGGGCTCCTAAGAAAGAATAGTGGGTATCTGTCTGGGGAGTGAATGGTGGAGTGGGAACTGGCAGGAAGGGGTCTTTCACTTTTTAAAGTTTTGAGTCATGTGAAAGAATATATAATCTTTTCAGATAATTACATTAATTTAAATAATGGGATTTCATGTTTTTGTAGTCAAAACCAAGTATTCTGATTTTAACTTTTTGGATTGTGTTCATCCACTGCCTCCACTTTTTATTTTTTGAGCTGTAGAACCTTTTGCTCAAACTCCGTCTTACAGAGAATCTCAGTTTGTAAAATAGATAAAAATGGATCTCGTTCATATCCAAGCAGGGTGCAGGGCTTGTAGCGGGACCTTTGTTAAAATCACTGTTATGCTCAGGACCTAAATTCTTTAAAACATTATTGTTGAATGTCAAATAAAAACAAGAGAAGTATATATAGAGATATATGTTGTTACATTTTCATAAACTGAGCACACTCCTGTACTGAGCACTTCTAAGCACCCCAGAAGCATAGTATTGCGTCCACCCAGTCTTTATCCCCTTCCTCATGGCAACCACTGCCTCGACTGAGAATGTAGACTAGTTTCCCCTGTGTGTGCACTGTATATAAATGGAATCATATGTACTTTTTTGTGACTGGCTTTCAGTCAACATTATATTAGTGAGATTCATCTGTATGATGTTCCTGTATGTATTTCATTGTATGAATATACTACAGTCTTATTTATCAGTACTATTGAGTATTTGAGTAATTTTTAGATTTAGGCTATTGTAAGTAGTGTGGACATGAAGGTTCTAAAACACACTGTCTAATATTACTGATAGCAGTAAAAGAATAGAAACAAATCAGTTGTCTAGGGCTGGTAAATTAAATAAAGGTACATCTGTATGGTGATACTGTGCATTCACATGTACAACTTAAAATTTAAAATCCCTAGTAGCCACATTTAAAAAGCTAAAAGAAACAGGAAAAATAAAATTCAGTAATACATTTTGTTTAACCCAGTATGTCCAAAGTAGCATCATTTCAAAATATAATCAATGCAAAAATTATGAAGGAGATAATTTATTCCTCTCTCCCCCACACAAAATCTTAGAAATCTGGTATGTAGTTTAGACTTATAGCACATCTGTTTTATTCAAGTGAGATTCTGGGGTGGATTTCAATTTATCTTGGTAGAGGGAATTTAAAAATGTTTTTCTGTTTTTTAATACTGTATTTTAATGGTCTTTTCAATGATCTCTTTTATGAATTTACCTTAGTAAAATATTTTGAGGTATCTTTTAACATGAAATAGCTCAGTGCCATACTTTTTTGAATATCTTTAGAAAATATTAAGAAATTTATAAAATGGTTGGATAGATTTCTCACCTGTTATGGTTTCTGTAAATAGTTATTAAAATATTAGCGAGATGAGTATTAGGTGACTATGAGCTGCTGTAATTTTCTGGTTGTTATTGTTAGGAGTTTCTCATCTAGAGGATGATCTCTTATTAAGGCTGGGTAGAACCCCAGCTAGTTTGGCTCAGTGGATAGAGCATCAGCCTGTGGACTGAAGGGTCCTGGGTTTGATTCTGATCAAGGACACATGCCCGGGTCTCAGGCTTGATCCCCAGTTGGGGGCGTGCAGGAGGCAGCGATCAATGATTCTTTCTCATTATTAATGTTTCTATCTCTCTCTCCCTCTCCCTTCCTCTCTGATGTTAATAAAACTATATTAAAAAAAAAAAAAAGAGTAGGCAGTTTAGGACCACTTGCCCAGTTTCACATGTCCCTTACTCTAGCTGTAACTGTGAACTCTGAAAGTTTTCCGAGGCTTTAGAAGTAGCATAAGAACTAATTTCATTTTATTAAATAGTAAGGAGAAAGAAGATTTAGGTAGTTCTAGTCAAGAACATAAATGTAGCATGTTTTAAAATAGCTTCATTGTTTTGAATCTATTTTCTGTGTTTCATGTATGAAGAAAAAAACACCTGCTATTTTATATGTGTTGGGTTTTCTTTTACTGTGTTAATTTCTAACACTTGTCTTTAATAAGGGACTTGCAGCAAAGCATTGCCCGAGAACCTAGTGCTCCTTCAATTCCTACACCTGCCTATCAGTCCTCTCCAGCAGGAGGACCTGCCCCCACCCCTCCAACTCCAGCGCCAAGAACCATTGCGGTCAGTAAGCACACATTTGTACATGAACGTTTACATTAGTGACAGCTTGCTTGCTGTAAAGGATGGAACAGACTTCACGTTGGATAAATCTGTTGTCACCATTTGATCAGGCGACCAATGTGATGTTTTGCAATGTGAAGAATTTTTGCCAAAAAATCTTTAATTTGAATCTAATCAAATCTTTAGAACCAACTTTCAGTTTATAGCAAATAGGGTGATGAAACAAGAAGTTAAATGGTACCAGTAGAAAACAATAGATCTAGAACTGGGACATTTTGTGAGATACCTGGCTTGATCTTTTCTAAAATGGGAGGTCATAGAAAGAAAAAAATAGGCAGAGGGCTGGTTTTAGGTTAAAAGAGTGGAAAGATTCATAATAACCAAGTGCAATCCATGAATCTTGATTGGATCCATAAAAGTACATGTCAGAGCTTCTTTTGATGATAAGTAGGAAAACTTAAATGTGGAGTGGATACTTGATGATATTAGGGAGTAAGAGTTAATTTTCTTAGGGTGAAGTGGTCCTATGATTATATATGAGAATATTAGAACTTACGTGTGTATTATACTATTCTTTTAAGTGTTCTGGTCTTTAAAAAATTGCATATGTTGGGATCAGGATGAGATTACAATAATAAAATGTACCCGACCTGCCTGCTCCTTCCTCCCACCTCTGTTGTCTAACCGTTGGGAGAAGCAGTGAGCAATAAATAATTAAATATTGAGCACCAGGAAAAGAGCAGTGGCTACTGAGGATCCACAAATTGGAGAATTAGCCCTAGCCAGTTTAGCTCAGTGGATAGAGCATCAGCCTGCAGACGGAAGGGTCCCAGGTTTGATTCCGGTCAAGGGCACGTACCTCGGTTGTAGGCTCGGGCCCTGGTTGGGGCTTATGCAGGAGGCAATCAGTTGGTGTGTTTCTCTCACATTGATATTTTTGTCTTTCCCTCTCTCTAAAAAAAAAACAACAAAAACCAATGGAAAAATATGCTCAGGTGAGGATTAAACAAACAAACAATAAATTGGAGAATTATTCCTCAACTCTGATACATTTCTAGAGTAATAAGCCAGCATTTAAGAATGGGAATTAGAAGTATATCTAGTTGGAGCCTGAAGAGTTTCTCTCATGCCCCCTCATTTATTTTAATTGATAGCAATTTGAAAGAAACATGAAACATTTTGTAGTTATGCTGACCTTTCCTTATAGCCTAGTAAGCCTCAGCCCCCAGCCCGGCCTCCACCTCCTACATTTCCAGCAAATCGAGCGCCTGCTGCTGCTGCCTCAGCTCCCGCAGTGACTGGGACTCCTGCACCTGCTGCATCCCAGACTCCTGGCTCAGCTCCCCTTCCACAGGCCCAGGGGCCCCCCTACCCCACCTATCCAGGATATCCCGGGTAAGGCAAAAACTTAGTTTATCCCAGTGAATCAACTAATCTGCTCTGGTTAACCTGTTAACAACAGGGTTGTCGCTTCTCTGAATGGACGTGTCATAAATGAATAATCTACATTGTCAGCTCATACGGAAGTAAAAATAATGTTATAGTCACTTAATTGAGTAGTTGGGATAGCCATTTCCAAGCATATTTATGTTTTTAGTTTTTATATACTGGGTTTATATAGCAAATCTCTTCTGTATGGAATTCAGAATATGTTTCCTTGATCTTATTTACTTAGGTGATAAACACATGCCTTTCCTGAGCTTAGCATGAGTCAGACTGATATGACCTTATTTATATTCCTGTACTTTGAAATCTTCGCATTCTGATAAACTGTTGAGCAGAAATTTATGTAATTATGGAATGTATTTTCTTAAAGATCTGCTCTCTTTGTGATAATTAGTTAAAAATCAAGACATTTGACTATTTTTTAAGTGTGCTTCAAACTTTACTGTTCATTCTGTCTTGCCGCTATTAAGAATTTTATAAATAGTAAATTTATATACATTACAGTGAACTTGATATTCTTTCATTTCAATTAATAACAGGATTAGGAACGCTTTTCTCTAACAGGTACCTTGAAACAGCTGTTTTCTTCTCTCCACTGTTCTCTAATAGTCTGAGAAATGGAGACAAGTGGCTTTCTTAAAAAAGCCGGTATTAGAATAATTATAATATGTTTCGTTTTTTTTTATTTTTTTTTTATTTATCAACCCAATTCTTTTCTTCTTCCCATCAGGTATTGCCAAATGCCCATGCCCATGGGCTATAACCCTTATGCGTACGGCCAGTACAATATGCCATATCCGCCAGTGTATCATCAGAACCCTGGACAGGCTCCGTTCCCAGGACCCCAGCAGCCTTCATACCCCTTCCCTCAGCCCCCACAGCAGCCTTACTATCCACAGCAGTAATATGTCAGCTCAGAAGCTCAGCTGGTTCAGTTCAAAGGGAGAGAAATGCTAATCTGCAATAAGTGTACTAAACTCCATGCTCTGGTTAATATAATGCACTCTTCTCTGAATACAGTGTATAATTTTTATCTGCGGCTACAAACGGGAAGCTGTGCCCCAGTTCCACATTTGATTGCACATGTGAGATTTGCTGCTGTTGCAGTATAAACACTAGGTATCATAGGATTTGAAATAAATTATATCACAGTTCCTAAAAGTTGAAAATAAGAAACTAAACCCACAAGAGAAACCTTTGAAATAAATAATACTTATGTCTACAGAAGCTGTGATTGGGATATCAGATACTTACAGTGATGGTTTAAATATTGATATTTAAGAAAACCAAGTTTTCTTTCTCTTTGGTTTATTGATTTGGTTTAATTTCCATTATGCTATTTTGCATAATCAAAGCATTGTAATCTTATAATTTAAAAATAAATTACTTAAGAACAGTTTTTATTGTTATGTTTTGTCATTGATTCTCATTATTGTCTAATTCCTTTGTAGTACTAGTCACATTTTATATGTATGTGAGTTAAGCAGATACTGTGTTTTAAGTGCATGATTAGTGCAGGTTAATAGTCAGGTTCAAGTACATATTATGGGGAAATGAAAAGTATCAGTTTATCTTTCATGTGCTGATTAATATATTAATTTTGAAATTTATTTTCAAAAGTCCTATAATGTGGAAGGAACACAATTGGTACCAAAGATTCTTCAAATAAATATACAAATAAATATGTATATTTAATGTTTTATTAATTTCTCCAAG
This sequence comes from Murina feae, assembly GCA_004026665.1. Classification (NCBI taxonomy): domain Eukaryota; kingdom Metazoa; phylum Chordata; class Mammalia; order Chiroptera; family Vespertilionidae; genus Murina; species Murina feae. Next base: position 31,466 of record PVJC01010996.1, on the reverse strand, counting down.
AAATTGGTACAAATTCTGGTAAAATTTTTTTTATAACCTGGTTAAAATACATTGACAATACTGTCTAATATAAACGGGATTGTTTAAAGAAAATTTACTGTACCCTTCTCCTTTTTTCCACCTTACTGTCTTAACTTGGTAACATTTAATGCACAATGTATGTGAGTAGATTTAAGCCCTTTCATTTTTATGCTCCTAAAGATGGGACTATTTTATAATTCAGGGAGCACACAAAACAGTTATTGGAAGCATATGCCAATTCTGGAATAGGCTGTGTATTTAATATTAATCTCTGCTGTTAAAGATGACTAATCACTGTATAAACCTCAGTAAAAGTGGTGAGCCATGCTTCATGGAATGAGAAAATGAGAAAGGAATGAGTTGTTTGATATCACAGTGGGATCTGTTCTGCGTGAGGTTTCATTTCTGAACACATCAGGCATATGAGCAGTTTTCCAATGGATTAGTTTATGCTTATTTTTTACGTTTTAACGCCTACACTTTCTTGCATTACTGTTCATTTAAATGGTACTGTCACTTGGTACACTGTTGTTTTCATTGGCAATTTGGGTTTATATTTTAAATGTTGGACTGAAGGTGTGATTGTAAAAGAGTGAATTGGTTTTAAAATATATGTATATTTCAAAATCTTACTTTTTGTATGTAGAAAACATGAAAGCATGTTACTGCAATATAAATGACCTTTACATGGAATATTACAATTGGTTTAAAGTCCAGTAGTTAAAACCTTGGCAAAAAATAGGCTTTTACATATCAAAGCTAAGTTTTATTAATGTGGAATCATCAAGTGTGACATGGCTTGTTTGACTCTTGTGTAAATGACATTTAAGTTCTACATTCTTATTCCTCAAGGTGTCATATGCTAACATGAGATACTCCGTGAGAGGGGTATTCCAATTTCCTAGTTTATAACTCTTACTAATGCAGGAAAAAACAAAAACAAAGTTGGCCTGAATATTCTCTTGGGGAAAGATGGTGCTAAAGAAAGAGTAAGTGCATCCAAAGGCCAAAAGAGAAGTTATCAGGCCTTTAGCCCATTTCCTGTGCTAAGCTAGGCCTGCTCCCAGAGTGCCAGGGGAAGATGGTGACAACATTCTAGGAGAGGAGGTCAGCCCTGGTGACAGCCTCTCCCAGCCTGCCTGAGCCGCTCAGCCCAGAACCGATCCTCCTGTCCCTTCACTCACCCCTTAGGTAATCGAGGATGCTTCTCTTGGCCATCTGTGTCTAGGTGCCGATGACCAAGGCTCGGCAGGCCTCCACTGGCAGGTCTGTGTTCATAGGCCTGTCTACTTCCATCCTGATGGCTCACGGAAAGACGTTTCTCTTAAGTCCATTTTTCATTCTAGCAAACCAGAATGAAGCCTTCACTGGGCGAGTTTTTTTTATCAAACTTTTAAATCCTTTGCTTAGCTTCCAGTATCCTACAAATACCCTAAAAAAGGTGTCCTGGATGATGCTGTTTATCGATAGGAGAGTCTCTAGTTCAGGTATGTTAATACTTGTGTTTATAGTTAGACTTTTTGATGATCTTTTGGGAAATCATTCCCAGACCATTTAGGTTTGACTTTGGAACACTTTCAGAATAGATTATACTTCCAGTGATGGAGCTCTGGATAGAGAGCCACTAAACACATTTCTTTTTCTTAGTTGCAGACTCATGGTCTCGTGTAAAGTACCGGGCTATTATTCTGCCCTTTGCTGTCCGTTCTCAGTTAAGAAAAATACTCATACATCACTGCAAACCATTCAGTCCTTGTGAGATAACCATGTACCTGTACCCCCAGCTTTGCAATGTATAATCTCCCCTTCCCAGAACAAAGACCAAGATTTCACAGCCTTCAGTCCCTGACCTTCAATCCCAGTGTTGAACTAGCCTTTCTAGTCCAACGCATTTTGTAAAAAGTTTTCCATGAGAGCTTTACAGTTTGCAAAAGTGCTTTGTATAATGCAACTTGTTAAGTAGGTTTTAGTTTGCTAATGGGAATTTTTTTTTAATCAGTATGTCTTGAAGAATCTTGCTATTAACCTAGTGGCATCTCTCTTTTTTTTTTTTAAACAACTGCAATTCTTAGTTGATTCATAGAACAGGATACAAAGTAGAAAAAAACAGTGCTATAGTATTATCACTAGTTTAAGTGTAGACTTTAGAACTAAATGGTGATTATAAGATTTACATGGAAGAGCAAAGAAGGAAAAATTCTATTTTTAAAGAAAAAGAGAATATTCAGGCTTTATTTCTGGTATGAAGTTTATATTTTTTAAAAATCTTATATTATCACACCAGAGATTTTAGATTCTTTTCTGGTTGCAAACATTGCTGGTAGTTGGATTATATTTTTATTGTATTCATTTCTCTTAGGGGGGAAATTGTAAAGAAACAAAGAGGTTCCAGATGAATGTATCCTGGAAATAAAAGTTGAAAGATTCTTACTTCTTTGGAGTATGAATTCTTATTTAAAGTCCTTACCCTTCAGCTCTATAGTTTCTGTAGTTTCTTTAACAAACGGTGGGTTGGGAATAAAAAAAATAATAGCCACTTTGACTAAATGTATGAGACTATAAAACCAAGACAATGTTTAAATGCTTTCCTAATAGCTGTCCACCCTGTGATTTATCATGGATGGACCATGTTTTTTGTTATGATTTGCCCTCAGTTTTTTCAGATAACTAATTTCTGGGTTGATTTTTGAAAATGTTAGGCCAGATTGTGTGAAGTGAGCAGTGGAGGGGGGTGGTGAAGCCCGTTTATCTTTTAAAACGTTTCCTTCCTCATTCTCCCATGTGCTAAGGTCAGCCGCAACTGTTTTATTATGTAGCTCGGAATACACAATTTGTCCTAAATTGTTGATTTTGTATCCCTTTCAACAGTTAAAGGTGAATAAGCTAGTTCCAAGAATGAAGTCCGAATTCTTACGTATATTTTAAATATAGAAAAGTTGGGCATAGTTAAACCGTTAAAAAAAAATTCCTCACCCAAGGATATGTTTATAAGAGAGAGAGAGAGAGAGAGAGAGAGAGAGAGAGAGAGAAAACATTGATATGAGAGAGCAGCATTGATTAGATGCTCCCAGCTTTCACCCCCCCCTCCAATCCCCCTCCCCCACATACACACGCACTCTCAAGAAATTTATATTCCAGGAAAGAAAACAGTTGAACTGACAGTTGATTTGAAGGTGATATTAAGATGTGAATTTGTGGCAGGGAGTTCTCCGTGTTTTTCTCCCTGCTCCAGCTCCAGCTCAAGACCCTTTGCATGTTCCTGCCCCAGGTGGTGGTGCTAGGTCGGGGAGCAGAAGCTAGAATCTGGGGCCAGGGTTTGAAGGAAGTGACAAAATCTCAGAGGGTATAGCTTTTCGGTGTAGAGGGATGGTGGCACGCTCCCAGCAAGATGGGGCTTCCATAGCTGAAGGTACCAGCAATGTGTGAGTCTGAGTTTCTTAAAAAAAAATTTTTTTTTCCTATTGATTTCAGAAAGGAAGAGAGAGGGAGAGAGACAGAAACATCAGTGATGAGACAGAACCATTGGTTGGCTGCCTCCAGCCTGGGCATGTGCTCTGACCTGGAAATGAACCGTGAGCTCCTGGGAATCAACCACTGAACCACTCCGGCCGGGCTGAGTTTTTTATCACCCCGTGTGGGATGGCTTTAGCGTCAGGAACAAATGACCTCAATAAGCTAAGAAATGGATATTGCTCTTGTGTGTGGGTTGGCCAGCTTCAGTCCGCAGCTACCTGCTGCACTGGGCCGTCTCGGAGAGCATAGCATGTTCACACTGTGCACATCTGCACGCGGGGTCGGATGGCAGCGCTGCATCCATGTTCCCTTCACCGATGCCTTCGCTGACACGTGCCTGCAGTTCCGTGGGACCTGCCTTCCTGCAGATGGAACCTCTTGCTGATTCATGCTTTAGTGCATGTGGTGGAAGAGGGGGCTGAGGTCACAAGGGAGGGCCTGACCACTTACCAGGGACTTCATCCAGGGAACTGGAGTCCCCCCGTTCCCCACCCTCACTCCCCTGTCCTTGGAATGTCCGGCGGCCCACCATTCTCACTAGGAACCAGTTTCAAGGTCGGAACCTTGAAAAGTAGGTGTTGAGACTCTCTGGACCGGATACGTGACAGAACCACATCTAAGGCCTCTATAAACTTTTCAGATTCTGGCAGGCGGTGCCGAGACCCGCTCATCTTCAGGGGGTTGTTAGAGCCAGCCTGACCTGGGCCCCAGGTCTGGCTTCAGCCCCCAGCAGCTGTGCGATTCTGAGCAAGACATGCCCGCTGTCCACCTCCATAGCCTCATTGGTGAAACAGGTAACAATCCGTCCTCAGGATGGGGCGATGCCTGCAGGACTGGCCCCTTCTAGGTGCTTAGACACGAATAGAATTGGCTCTCTGTAAAACACCCAGGCTCTACCTGATGACCAACGTGGTTCACGGCACAAAAATTTTTATTAACCTCCCGTTTTATTAACGAAAACTTTCTGGGTAAGAGTGGCAATTTCCAGTTAGACCACAGGAGGGCACTATTTCCCAACGAATGGTTTCAAAGATCACAGCGGGGCTTTTTCTTATTCCCTCTCAACTCTTGTTCTAAAATTGGTTCAGGTTTTCTTTTTTACCTTTAGCAAAGTAATTGGGGCCCTGTGAAGAGGCTCTGCGTCTGATTCCCTGCCAAGAGCTGCAGCATCCCTGCATTGTGAATCGAGGAAGCTGTGAAACAAAAAAAGTGAGTCTCCCAGGCGTGAGAGAAACGCTTAGGACCTTCAGCACATTTCCTGCCCCCCTGAACCCCCAAACAAAAGCATACCTTGCGAAGCAGAGGGTACACGCGATTTGATGTTCTGATAGGAACAGGCCCCCTTTTAGGGTGGAAACCTAGCTGAAGGTTTTCCCTTAATTAAAGGCGGTTGGAAGAAGGTGTGTTTGTGAGTGGGAGAGGGAAGGGGCCAAGGCTGGTGGGGAGGAGGGCGGGAGAGTAGAACTTTGCAGGCAGAGAAGGGATGTGATCCTGTAACACCCAGCCAGGCCTGCATTTGGTTCTGCAGCGTTTGCCCCCAGGGCTGATTTTAATGGGAACAATTTCACACGTTCCTTGTCCTTGGGCCACATCAGCCCACAGGTCACTGTATATATTTAAGGACTCAGAATAGAGTCTTAGAGTGTCTAATGGCTAACGGCAGCAGCCATTTTTACAAGTCAGCATCAAACCCAGGCCCAGCTCTGCAAACCTCATTCGCCCTGAAGTAGGACAGGCGGGAAGAAGGGCAGGGAAATGCTGTTTGGGAGGGGTCACTTCCACTGGGTATCCAGGGCTGGGTTCAGCCCTCCACACTGACTCTCAAATTAACATCTGTTACCCTGCCTGCTTCTCCTACCTTTAATGATCGTTGCTGCGGTTTTTGCAATTTTAATTATGACTAACACTGTCCTTTTCTTTTCTTTCCCTCTCTTCCTCCCTCTATCCCTGCCTCCCTGCCTCTCTGTCTTTCTTTCATTCACTCGTTCCTTCACTCATGCATGAATGCCTCACAGAACGCTTGGTGTATGTTGGATAAACATGACTGCTCTGCATAGGGGCTTTGGGGTATGTCTACTGCGTGACCATCAGGCAAGCTGTTGACCAAGCAAGTTGAGCCTCACTTTCCTCACCTACAAAACGGGCGTCATAGTCCCTGCCTCGTGAAATTATTGTGGGGAGTCAGAAAGCAAAGCGAGTACACAGTCAGCACCATTCCTGGCTATTGCTGCTGAGGATCCTAGCATTGCTCCTTGAGCCTGTGGTGTCCACGGGAGAGGCAGTTACCAGTAGCCAGGCATCCCCGATACCCAGGTGAACTTCACGCTCTTCATTAAAGTGCCGCAGACTTATTTCGTGAGGTGACAGAGTGACAAACTCGGGTTGGCCTGGGCGAAGTCCCAGATCGGACACCTAATGGCCTCAAGACCTGAAGCTAATTACACGGCCCCTCCGTGCTTCAGTGTCCCCATATTTAAAAAAGGTGCGGGATGGCACTTTCTGCATAAGGTTATTATGAGTTCATGCAGGAAGAGCATTTAGCATGGTCCCCCCGGCACACAGGAAGCTTTCAAAAGGCTGAGCTTGTATTATTGTTGTGATTGCCCGAGGCAGCTTGTAAAGTGTTCTCTGATGACAAACCTAAGTCTGCTAGTCTGGCTGGACCAGCGGGCTCATGTCCCTGGACCCTGTCCCCTCAACATGCTGTGGTGAGAATGGGATGGGGGGGCAGCGGTGGTGACAGGGTGTTGCGGGAAGTCACTGAGTGCATGTGCCTGCCGGTTAGTCCCCGAGGAGCTGGGCCTGGCAGCTGCAAGGCTCCTCACTACTCCCCCTGGCCCCTCCACTTGTGCTCGAATGTACATTCTGCCCACTGTGCCCGCAGTGGGAGTCGGGTTCAAGGATGCAGCCTTGAGGGGGTCCCGTGCTGGTGAGACCTCTGTGTGGAATTCGTGACCAGGCCCAGTTCAAGCCTCTCTCTGAGCTTTAAGATCCTGTGGACGATGTGGCGATCCACTGATCTTGTGACCGCCCCAGACAACCCTCTTGAGTAGGTCCCCTTGCTGGTGAAACCTGCCACCTGCCAACCTGGAGTGGCCCACTCCCTCTTCAGCCTCTCCCTGACCTTGGGGTATGGGCCCAGTTTTCCAACCAACATGAGCCCGAGGGGGTGGTGGGGTTGTGGTGGGGGGGATGGGAGCAGTCGTTGGAGATGGCGATGGGTGTTGGTGGAGTGATGATGGGTAGTTGCTGACAGTCTGGGTGCGGGAATGGCGATGGAGTCGTTGGAGATGATGCACCCGGGAGGCCGGGGCAGTGGGTGGGGCAGGGGACTGGCCTGGGAGGCCACCGTGCTGTGGCCGCTTCAGGATGAGGTGTGTCCCGCCCGATTGCAGGGTGGGCCCCTCACAGAGCTCGGCAGGACTCCTGACTGCACCCACAGCCAGGGTGGGTCCTGGGACTGACGCTGCAAGGTCAGCTTCAGCACATGGTCTGGGAACTGGTCTCATTCATTCTTGGACCTGCTGACACTTCCTATACAGTCTCACCTCGCAGGATATTCTCTCTCTCTCTCTCTCTCTCTCTCTCTCTCTCAAACCACAAGCACTTTAAAGATATGGTACAAATATCTCTCATTCTGTCCCTTTGATGTTGGGGTCAGATAAAAGCACCCCGTGTTCTGGGTGACAAAATTGAGGTGATGCTTCGGGTCACATGTTCCTTAAGCTATTGAGAGGCAGCGTCTGGTGTGAAACCCTCCCTGTGGCAGAAATAATTTTTGTTGAAAAAAGGAGCCATTTTGCTATATTTCAACCTCAACCTCAACTATAGAAAGAGAGATGGCATGACAAGCTGTCTACTCACAGGGGGCCGGGACCCTGATTCCTCCTGAGGAGAGCCAGGTGCTGGGTGGGGCTGGTGCTGCAGGAGTGAGGCAGGGGACGGGAGTAGAAGGGGCAGTTTGTATTTTTAAACATTTTTTTTATTGATGAGAGAGAGGGAGAGAGAGAGAGAGAGAGAGAGAGAGACACATCGATTTATTGTTGCACTCAGGCATTCATTGGTGGTGTGACCGGGTATCAAACCCATAACCTTGGTGTATCACGACGATGCTGTAACCCACTGAGCTACCTAGTGGCCAGGGGCAAGTTTGCATTTGAAACTGGTCAGGGAATGGTATTTGCCCCGCCCTTGTCATCCAGGGGGCCATTTTAGAGAGTCTCTCGTGCCCTTCCGCCTATTGTTTTAATTCCCACCACATTGGACTAGTTTTGCTTGTTCTTGCATTTCCTATAAATAGAACCATACAGTGTGTTTTCTTTTGTGTCTTTTTTCACTCATGGTGTCTGTGAAATTCAACCATGTTGTTTTATTTTCTCCAGTTTGCACATTTATATTGTTGTATGATCTAATGTGGATTCTAAAATGTGAATACAATGCTAGTGACCTCGATATTATAAACACCTAATAACAACGAGCTGAATGAATGAATGAAATCTCTACCAACCCCTTTTGAAAGAAGCCTTTGTCACTGAGGCTTTATTCATATTCATGGCTGTTGTTTTTAAAGAAACATTTTTTGTCACTATTATTTGTGCCATTGCTACTTGCAGAGGTAAAATTGATGGAGGTGTCACTCTTGATGCGCCCAGCTCTTTCAGGAGACTTGAGTTTTTCTGGGGTCCTCTCCTGGCTCAGCCTGATTAAAATCGTGCCTCTCATGGCCCTAATTTCCTGGAGTTGTTAGCACATTCTTGTGAGCCTTTTCTACATTCATAAGTCCTGTTCCTTAAACTTATCGGACGCAATGGCAGGTCCCACAAAAGAGGTGCCTGCTCAGGGGTGCCTGACTGGCCTTGCTACTAGCTTCTTTCTCAGGGCATTGGCCTACAACCAGCCTGAGAGTTCTCAGCTTCCCTTTTGGCTGACTTAGGTCTATGAAGGTGGAGGCTGGCATGCATACACACATGCATTCATATATGCGTGCATGGCTATTCTCAGAGGCACCGGGAAAGGTTCCTGACCCCTAGAGCATGGCCTGTGGGGACCCTGCATCGCTGTCTGAAACCACCACATCCCTCAGCCTTTGTGTCACAGTGTCAAAGGCTCATGCTAGATAGAGCGCAGGGTGTCACGACAGTGATGGCAGTGAGCTGCGTCCTATGCTTACCTTTATATTTGTTGTTGTCTTCATGCACCGAGAGCTGCTGCTCCCCTGGGACTCTGGGACTCCGTCTACCTTTCCAGGCTTAGCTTGAGTCTACCACTCTCCTCCCTGGGCGCTCATGATGTCTGTGACACAGGGCCTTTGCCTATGCTGTTTCCTATACAATGCTCCCAACCCTCCCTTTCTCGCTACCCTCCTGTTTTGCCGGTAGTCACTTTTTGTTTCTGCATGAGGTGCATTCCGTTGTCGAATGTGCAGAAGGACTCCCCAGGAATCCTGAAGAGGCCAACCCCCAGCCCCTGACTCAGTCCTATAGTGTGGGCCTCTTGTCCTATAGTGTGGGACATATGCTGTCACTCTGAATTTTGTGTCAGCGATTGCAGAATATAATGAAGCTTTCACCTACTAGTATATGCTGCCTGAATTCAAATCTGGCCCCACTACCAGCATGGAATCCCTGTCTCTCTTGCTCTCAGCTGTGAGTCTGGCAGTAATGCAGAACTCGGTATCCAGTGGGCGCTCGGTAAACTTCTGAAGAATAAAGGAATGAATGAGCCGCTCCCATTTCGTGTAAGGAAAACAGTGACCCACTTTCTGCCCTCCCCCACCAAACCCATCCCTCCCGCCCACATGCAGCAGTTCTGACAAACCCAGACAGTTAACAGGGCAGGTGGGTGGCTTCTGGCGTGCAGCCTGCAGCGTCCAGCCTGCCTCCTGGGGTCTGTGGACATGAGGAACTTTGAATAAATGGTGGAGGGGAGCTCTGGGAGCCTTGCAGACAGCACTGGGTGTGAAGGGCACGGAGCCGTTGGCGGTGCCAGGCGGTGGGACCATTAGCACTGGGAACAGGGCCTGCTTGGAGAGACCTGAGCAATTACCAGCAGTGCAGGTGGCAGGAAGGTGCGCTCGGGTCCACATGGGTCCCAGCCTGGTGGGTGTTATCTAACACGGCAGGCCCAGCGTGACCCTCCTTCCTTTCGGAGCTGGGAGATGCCACTTAGCATTTTTTTTGGGACTCTGGCAGGAGCAGCAAACTGAGCTGAGAAATCTTTTCTTGCCAACTCATTAAGGACTGGGCCGGAGCCTCAGGAAACCTGCAAACAAGGCCACTTAGCAGGAGAGAGGTCCCAAAGGCATTGCCTCGCCAGTAGGCCCTCTCACCTCCTCATGCTCTCTTGGGGAGGGCGACAGGAGAGGCTGGAGGGCAGAGGGAAGGTGGAGGGAAGGTTAACTAATTCGTAGAACTTAAGTAGTCACTAAGGCCTGGACCAGGTTTGCTGGACTTCAAAGCTCATAGGATAAAAGTAATAATCTCATAATAGTAGTTATCACTTAATTGCATACTCACTATGTGCCAGGTGCTATACGAAGCTTTGTTTCAGTTAATCCTCACCACACGAAAGTCTGTCTTATTTTATTCCACCCCCATCCCCCCCCACCCCCCCCACAGATGAGAAGGCTGGGGAATGGTTAAGTGACTTAGGGAGAGAAGCTCATAACTGCTAAAGCAAGGATTTGCTCTCAGGCATCCTATGACAAAGCCCACCTCTTAACCATTTCCCTTATCCCGCTGTCCTTTCCTAGAAGGTGGAGTAAGAGAAGGTGACTCTGGAGAGGCAAGCAGATCTTGAAGGGCCTTGTATGCAGCTCACAGGTCCAGGGGCCATTTCGCCGGCCAGTCTTGGGGTTGACCTCCCCACTGCAAAGCCCCTGTGGCTGCCACAGTGGGAGGCTGCTTTGAAAGGGCAGTTCCAGGGTCTCCTTCATGGGTCCAGTGGGGTCCTTTTCCCTTCAATTCCATTCTTCTCTAGTTAAACTCTCATGGTCTGTTGAGGTGGGGACTGTGCCATCCATCTGCTTCTCCTGGGTCCCGTCAGTGGCTGCCCTGGTGTTAGATTTACACATGAGCTGATGATGGAATGACTGCTGGGATGGAAGAACCAACCTTCACTGCTCAGGATTCCCGGGGATGCCCAGGGCATGGCCATAGCACCCTCTATTCACTAAGCCATGTGCTTCCCTGAGCTCATCACCCTTGCCCACAAGCCTGCCTCCCCATTTCAGTAACTGGCAGCACCACTGTGATGGTTAATTTTATGTGCCAACTTGACTGGGCCATGCGGTGCCCAGATATTTGGTCAAACATTACCCTGGGAGTTTCTGCAAGGGTGTTTTTGGATGAGACTAACATCTTAATTGGTAGAGTAAAGCAGATTGCCCTCCATAATGTGGATTGTGGATGGGCCTCATCCAACCAGCTGAAGGTCTGACAAGACTAAAATGATGGACCCTCCCCCAAGTACACAATTCTCTAGCAGACGTCTTTGGACTTCACGTGCAGTGTCAGCGGTCTGGGTCTAGAGCCTGCAGCCCGCACTACAGATTTGTACTTGCCAGCCTCAATAATCACGTGAGCGAATTCCTTCTAAATCTCTTCACATCCTGTTGGTTCTGTTTTTCTGGAGAACCCCGACTAATGCAACCATCCTCTCAGTTGCTCAAGTAGAAACTGAGGAGTTCATTACTGACATCTCCTTCTCCTTGCCCTCAGCGCTGAATCGGTCATCAAGCTTTGCAGGCATCACTTCCTGAAGCACTCCCATGTCCACCCACTTCTTATCACACCCACTACCACCTCCTGGGCCAGGTGGCTATCACTTCCCCCTGGATGACAGGTATACTCACTAACTGGTCTCTGAGCTAATCTTGTCTCTTCTCCACACGTTGTTCACACAGCAGCCAGAGTAATTTTTACAAAGATATGTCTCAGCCTGTTACTCAGTTGTTTAAATCCCTTTAATAGCTTCCCATGCATCTCAGGACAAAGCCACGGTATCAGTTAGTTTTGGCTGCATAACAAGCCAAACCAAACCTAGTGGCCTAAACCAAGAAGCACTTACTGCTTATGATTGGTCACTCGGTCTGGGTGGTTCTTGGGGACTTATCTGGGCTCACTCATGGATCTGGGGTCAGCTGGTGGATCAGCTGGGAACTGGATGGATGAGGAGGAACTGAGCTTGGCTGGCTGGAATCTGCTCCGCATAGCCTTTCATTCTCCAGAATCTGGGAAGAGTGCTAAGAGAAGGAGTAGAGGCTGCCAAGTAACTAGAAGTCAGGATCACAATGGACACTTCACTTCCTTTGCAAGCAAGAACAAAGGTCAGCTCAGATTCAAGAGATGAGGAAATGGACTCCATCTCTTGGTGGGAGGGGCTGCGAAGTCACATTGCAAAGGGGGCTAGATCCAGGTAGGAAGAAGAATCTATCACATTCTCAAAATCTTACCCTGGCCTATAAAATCTTACCCTGGACCTGTGATTTAGTTCCTGGCTTCCACTTCAGTCTCACCTTGTGCTATCTGCCCTTTCATTCTCGGCATTCTTGCCTCCAAAGCCTTGTTTCTGTCCCTTGAAACTTCCAAGCTTTTCCTGCACTGGAGACTTCACATACACTGATCCTTTTCTCTAAAATGCTGGTTCCTTATTCAGCTGGACAATTGCTCCTCATCTTTCAGGTCTCAGCATAAAAGTTGCTTCTTTGGGAAAATCTTTGTTGCCTAGTCTAGATGAACTAGGTCAGATTCTCCAGCTGTAACTTCTCAGTGCACATTGTTCTTTTTTGAGTAGCACTTGTAACAGTTGGAATTCAATCCTTATTTTGAATATTAGTGTAATATCTGTCTGCTTCTAGTCTGCAGACTCCATGGACTTTAAGTAATTAAGTCATCTATTAAAAAATGTTTATTGAATGCCAGTTATATGCTTGGCATTGTCCTGAGGTGCTGGAGATAATGGTGGTGATAAAATTAGACCCAGTTCCTTTCCTCAGAGGATATAGAATCAGATGGGAACACCGACATTAAGAAATCATTACCAAAACAAAAGTAAAATTGCAGCAGAGGTATTCTCACCAGGAAGTCTCTCTAGTGGGGCAATTTGACAGAGAAATTGGGTCAGGGAAGGCTTGGTTGAGAGCTGAGATGTAGAGAGCAAATGTTAATTAGGCAAAGGCTGAGGGTGGAGTGGGTGGAGTGAGGCATCGGTGACCAGACCCCTGTTGGGAAGGGAGAATGTGGGGTACAAAGGACTGAAAGGGGAGGGTAGAAGGCCTAGAGTGAGGAGATGAACAGCATGAGGCTGAGGAGTTAGGCATAGATCATGCAGGGCATTCTCTGTCAGGTGGAGAAGTTTGAGGGGGAGGCTATCATGAATTTGTCTTTGAATATACCAAGTTTGAGATAACTTTTGAGATATTCAAAGGTTGCTCTTGAGTAGGCAGTTAGATATGAGGTTTGGAGTTGAGAGGAGGTGTGTAAGCTGAAGATACCTATGTGTGAGCTGGTGATAGCAGTCATATGTAAACTAACTAGGGAGGCATCTCTTCATTTTTGTGTGTGTGCTTTGAACTTTTTTGGGAATGCCTATGTTTTTAAATGTGTGAAAGAAAATGCATAAGATAACAATGCTTTTGCTTCTTTATTAATTCTTGGAATAACAATACCCAGGGGCAGTTCTAATAATTACTATAATTTCAAAGTAGTGATAAACATAGATTTTTGAGACCTGTGAGATTCAGATACCGGGTATTTTTATTGGGGACAAGATTACAGGTCCTGCTAATACTGGTGTGGGTTGTTGCTTGCATTCATAATGGAAGGAATTGCTAAATTTTAGTAAGAGGTGAGCGAAAATAAAGTTGCAGTTTTTTCACATCCAAGTTTGTTGGCCCCCAAGATGCCTGGGGAGCTTTGTTTGAGATCCTTAGTCTTGCTTGGGTGAGAGGAAAAGAATGCTTAGGATGCTGGCATTGTGTCTTGGACCCAGCAGGGGAGGATAAGGCAATAAAGGGACAGATGAGAAATGTGAGAAGTAGGTAGGAAGAGGAGAATTTTGTTCATAAAAGCCCTGGGAAACAAGTGACCCAAGAAAGAGATGGTCGTTTGTGTCAAATGCTGCAAAGTTCTGCAATAGGAAGACTGATAAATGTTTGTTGAATTTGGTGATTTTTACAGGGAACTTATTTGTCTTGTATATTGCTTAATTTTGATGTATTTCAGGCACATGGTAAGCATCCAGTATCTGGGACAAATTGTTATCTTTCCTCATCGGATCCCATGGGAGACTGCCTGGTAGAACAGTCAATTGGAGCCTGCAGACTCTTCTTAAATTGATTTCTTGACTGAGGGCAATGGAAACTGTAGAGACCGTAAAGATTAATGAACCCCCAGAGCTTTGAAGGCTCTTGTTTGTGTGCTGTGCCCGTAGGATGGAAGTCAAAGTGATCCCTCCCTATCCAGCTGTAGGGTTCTCATATTGGTTTACTCATACTTAAGACCTGAATGTCTCCCAGTGGAAGCGACTTTCCCTGGGGATCTTGCATTCTCTTCCAGTGTCTGGCAGCAGGTGGGGGGAACTATGTACTTGAGAAGGTGCTCTGTTATGTGCTGGGAGATCTGGATTAGAATTTTTTCAGTTCCTTCCTGGTAGATCTCAAGCCATTTATCCAATCTCCTTACTGTACAGCATACCCCTGTGAAGTGGGGTCTCTTTTCTTGGTTGTCTCTTGCTCATGCTCCAGGGCTGTGGGGCAAGGGAACTGGATCATGTGTGGTTATTCCAAGTGAAGTGACCATTTTGAGTTTTGGTCATAAAAGTTTCTCTGCTATAAGTTTGAACTGCTTAAATAGGAGGACAGCTTACGGTCATGACTGGGCTAATAGAGGCAAGGACTTGGCAATGAGAATAGCAAAGCCTGGAATTTGGCGAGGGTTTAAAACTCACTCAGTTCAAGGGGTTTCAGCCTGGGATCCAGGGATCTCAAATGTTTTCATGGGATGCCCTGGGGACTCCAGGACGGGCAAGTGGGATTTGGCACTCACAGGGACCACTGGGGGCATTTCCATTACATATTGGCGAATCTCTTGTATATATCAAGCACCTCTACAATATCATTTGAAGCAAGAATTATGGGGATCAAAATTTTGAAAATTGTTGATTCAGTCCACTTTCTTTAGTTTACACAAGAGGCTAAAAAGATAGAAAGCTGCGCTCAAGGTCATATGATGTCAGTGGCAGAGCTGGGACTAGAGCTTGTCACATATATACTTTTTTCAAATGGTTTGATTAAGCAAATATATACATATAGCCATACTTATACATGGATCATGGATACTTTCCTCTAACGGTATGTGAGTTTGTTTGCTCTGAATGATTCCTGGAGAAGGGTGCTCAAGATGCTTAGAATTCAAAAACCCGTTTTCACTTTTCTGGCTTGAGAAGTACACGGTGAATTAAGCAGGCCTATGAAGATGTCAAGCGTTCGACACGTACAGGGAAATGAAACCCAAAAGAAAATGGTCCAGTGGGGTTAACAAAGGCCAGCATTGCTGGGGGAACTGGGAAATTAGTCTGATGGCTAAAACCTCTGAGGGGTTAACAGAAATTGCAAAGCAACAGCTCTGCATATTGAAAAGTCTATAAATAGCTCAAAGTCCTAACCACCTCCTGAAGCTGTGATATCATCCAGATTAACTTCAGTGCTTTTGTGCCAGGCGAGGATACAGCCGGAACGTATTCCAGCGGCATCCAGAGAACCCCTGCAATACCTTTCAGCCATGACCGAAGAGTCGAGGGAAATAGATGGAATGCTGACTGGTTAGGAATTGTGAGCCAGATTCCCTTAGAGTGAGTTATGAAGGAGGTGTGTGTGTGTGTGTGTGTGTGTGTGTGTGTGTGGTATCTCAATTTGACTAGAGCATGTAGGCCACCTAAGGCTTAGAATCCTTTAGTAGGATTTTGGGTAGCAGAACATGGTAGACTCATTTATGAGCCTCAGGGCTTGTCTACTTTGAGCTCCTCATTTTTCGTGTGAGGGGCCCTCTGAGGCCCAGAGCAGGAAGGTGAGTGGCCATGCCTCTGGAAGCCAATGAAGTAGGGACAGGCTTCTCTCATCTCCTGATGGAGTTGACTGCTTCCTCTGTATTTCTGCAGCTCCTGTCTCACTCCATTGCAGCCCATCTCACTGGTGCTTTATTCTTCCACTACTCTGTGACTGTCTTGATAGCAGGGACTCCATCTTATTCAACTTTGATGCCCAATACCTGGCAGTGCACATGGCAGGTGCCTAAGAAATTCTTGCTGATGGATTAAATGAATGGATGAATGAATGAGACTTCTTAGGAGAAATCTAAGAATCAAATTGTCCTGTAAAAAGTGACAGGAGGTCATGGGCAAAAATTTGAACCGAAGCCAAGCACTGTTCTCCCTTCCTCAGATGAGGAAATAATGCCTTTTATTTTTATAAGATATATGATTGAGCCCTAACCAGTTTGGCTCAGTGGATAAAGCGTCGGCCTGCGGACTCAAGGGTCCCAGGTTTGATTCCGGTCAAGGGCATGTACCTTGGTTGTGGGCACATCCCCAGTGGGGAGTGTGCAGGAGGCAGCTGATTGATGTTTCTCTCTCATCAGTGTTTCTAGCTCTCTATCCCTCTCTCTTCCTCTCTGTGAAAAATCAACAAAATATATTTTTAAAAAAGATATATGATTGCAAAAAAGGGTTCATTTGATCCTCCTGATAATTTGGGAGAAACACTGGGCACGTGTTTGTCACCTTACTTCATGGATGAGAAAATCCGAGGCCCTGGGAAACTAAAACCCTTGCTCTAGGCCACACTGCTGCTAAGAGGCCAGGACTCCAGTTCTCTAGCTCAAGCCCGAGTCGTCCTCCTGATTCTGGGGCAGCTGTCCTGTTGGATTGCCTTTGGAAAACCTTGCAGAAACTTTCTGAGTGAGAAATCATGGTCAGGCATCCTGTCAAAGAAAACAGAGTTAGCCCTTGTTAAGTGCTTTCCAGACCCTTTGCTGTGGCTTCTCATCGATCATCTTATTGGTCTTCACTGTACCCCTGAGATGTTGCTGCTGTCGTCACTCATATTGCATGGACAAGGCAAGAGAGTCAAAGACATTGGTTTGGCCCAGCTAGTGTGGATCAATCAGTGGTTGAGCATTGACCTATAAACCAGGAAGTCACGGTTCAATTCCCGGTCAGAGCACATGCCCAGGTTGCAGACTCAGTGTGGGGCATACAGGAGGCAGCTGATCAATGATTCTCTCTCATCATTGATGTTTCTATCTCTCTCTCCCTCTACCTTCCTCTCTGGAATCAATTAAAAATTATATATATATAAAAATTGGTTTGCTCCTATCATCTAATTGATAAAGGATAGCATTGGAGCTGGGCCCAGGTCTTTAGTCACTTGAGCCCTAGCTCTAACCACTGTACAGGCATCAGCCCAGAAAGACAGGTCTGAGAGCAGGAAGAAAGACCCCACGATCTAAGGAAACTGCCTACTGTGTACAAGGTGGTGGGCATTCTTGGGGTAAAGGCTGTGCTGGAGACAGGGCTGCTGGATAGGTTTAGAACCCGGAGGAGGGAGGGACGGTGAGAGATGAAGAGTCCCGCAGAAGAGGAGAGAGCCAGCAAAACCAGAGGGACGGGAAAGAAGTCCCTTTATCAGCAGAACATGGGTGGGGGAAGAATGATGTGAGCTAAACAAATGTAGAGAAGTAGAACTTATAGTTCGCCCTGTGAAAATGCCTTAGAGCTGCAAAATGGAAAGAGATGTTATTTTTGTATCTGTGACATTTTAGGCTTCAGCTATTTGCAATTAAAAATGAAAAAAGAAAAACCCAAATCAATCTAACTTATTTGTTACTGGGTTAAGGAAAATAACAGAGGAAGGACACAACACTTAGCTGCTAATTGCTTGGACAACCCGTGAGGACAGCCTCAGCTTATTGAAAGTAAACACGTTCTCAACTCCTCACTTCTCATCATTGACATCAACGCCCAGGAACAGGGGGTGAGAGGAGACCCGGAAAACCCATCAGGAACCAGGAATCAGAGCAAGTTTAAGAATATTAACATCATCATGAAGAGAAGGCCCTGGGACAGAAAGGGCAGCATGGGGTACTCCTTTTAGGGCCAGGGATGAGGTCACCTGGTGGGACTTCCTGACCTTTGGGTGCCCTCTGCCTGATGTCCCTTTTCTGAAGAAGGGTGGCAGGGCTCTCTCCAGATTTCTTAACGAAGAAAATCTGGTTCTTTGTTAGAGGTTTTGATTGATCTCAGATTTAATTTTGTCTCCTGGGATTTCCTGATAAATCTCCAAACAGGAAAGAATATAATTTTTTCTTTCTCCTCAGTGAAAAGAGGGCAAGACCTTCCAAAATGTTTTCCTTGTGAAAGAGAATGAATTGAAATGTTTGCAGGGTGGGAAGAAAGGAAGGGAAGGAATGTAAATACAAGGAGCTCAGCAGGACCTGAGCGTGAATCCCAAACCATAATGAGTAGTTGCTACAGTCAAGTTACTTCTACCCCAAACCAAACATTTCAGCTGCATCACCACTGCCTGCTGCTCCCCACTCCCCCAAAATGTTCCCAAACCTTCAAACAAATGGGTTCCAACCCAAAGTGGAACTTACATGCCATATAATGCTATTGGATTTGTCAACATATAATTTTCAAAACGTTAAAAACACCACTCATGCAAATATAGGATGGATATGTGTCAAGTATTTATTTAACTCATGAATGAGGAAATCAACAGGATGTTAAGGCTGTTCCTTAGAAGGGCTGGTGACCTTGAAGCCGAACTCTTCCTCAGAAAAGACCCTCCTCGGCTCTACTAGGCACCACAATGTGGCCACAGCTTTTGTCTTTTGCTGTCTTGACCCCCTGAGGAGGAGGCACCTAGATGGAGGTGCACTCTCTACCTCCCCAGAATGCAAAGAGCTGCCACAGTCGCACAGCTTTTCTGTTGTTAGATTTTAAGGAATACTCTTCACCCCACAGCTCTGTGTTGCCATGTAATACATTTTTCCAAGGGGTGAATGAGGCTGTTCTCTTTGGAAACTAAGTTGAGTAGAATTGATTTTTAGATGGCGGCTCTTTCTCAGGTTTCAGATAAAAATGGTCAAGAGATGAGCTTCTGAGTAGAAATTTTGAAGTCAGACTTGTGTACCTTGCAAAGTGCTGGGCACATAGTAGGTGCACAGAAAATGGCTGCCCGATGAATCATCTCAAGAATTTCCTTGAGGGAAGCAAGGACCCCTTTCCCCAGAGGGGTGTGCTGAAAGGCTGCCATGTTCTACTGAATAACCGTCATTTCTGAAAGCGATTTCTTGTTCTCTACCCCCATTTCATATTCCAACTCTTTTAAGATGAATTTGCGAATATGTTTGTAAGTCCTCCTCCTTTTGTGATATCACTGTCACAATCCTCATGGCACTTTTTGGTGACTCACCACTGTGCTATTTTGGTGGCTGTACATTGTAGTAGGTAATTATCTTCTCCCTCCCCCCTGAGCATGACACCTGCCCAAATCTGGAGATTTCCAACACAACAGAGCCTTGCCAAGTAGTGACTCATTGAGCCAAGTAATTATGAATGAAAGGTGGTGAGTGAAGCAGTGAGTGAAAAGATGGGCCTGCTCTACCAGGAATGAGCTGTAAGTTAGTCCTAAAAGCCATCCAAGGCTCAACTTTTCTTAGACACAAGGCCTAGAGGGAAATCTGGGAAGTGAAGGCTGATATCCTGAAACCAACCCTGGTGTAGGTGTTCCAAGTGGATTGAAATTCTCAGAATGCGTCTGCAGGACACTCTTGAGAGAGAAGGGTCTTCTAGAGCATGATGTTCTGGAGTTTAGTGATGACCCAAAGGGGTCTAAGGGTTCCTTCCATTTCTGGAAAATCCCTCCATTTCTTCTGAGGGAGCCCAGCTCTCTCCA
This sequence comes from Murina feae, assembly GCA_004026665.1. Lineage (NCBI taxonomy): Eukaryota > Metazoa > Chordata > Mammalia > Chiroptera > Vespertilionidae > Murina > Murina feae. The sequence continues at coordinate 11,977 of PVJC01010996.1, read as the reverse complement.
TAGGCAGTATTTAACTTGCCTTGATAAACTGAGATTCTGGCTCAAATATATTTCCCCCCAGCCTGCCCTACTGCCCTTGACACTTGAAAATAATCTTCTCTAGAGTTCACAGGGTCACTTTAAACATATCTGCTTGTGGTATATTTTTCATGATGATTTAAAATTCTTGTTAAACTCATATTGCATCGAACGTCTGTACAGCTTCCTTCTACTGTTTTGTTAGCTTGACTGATGCCCTAGTCCTATCATATCTATGAGGCTGCCTCAGATGTGTATTAAGAGGCTTTTGACATTTGATAAGCATGGAGGACTCTTTAGTAAGGGATCACTAATTTCATTAGACTAGAAGTTCAGCATCCAAGACCGTAAGGATTTTGTCTTAGAGAGACCAAAAAATCCTGATATGTCATAGAGGATGAAAGCCTTTATTATTTAAATTTTTGGACATTTTTGACTTGTCTTCCAAATAGGATTGTAGTGCATTTTGAAACAGGGATGGTGCATTACTGCTCATTGAATTCCTTGTAGCACCCAACACAGGACTTTGCCGACAGTGAAGGCTCCACAACTACCTGATATGATCAGAGGGTTTAGGTTCCATCACGAGCCCAGGCTCACTGATTCATTCATTCATTCATTCATTCACTCATTCATTCATTCCACACAGATTTATTGATCATCTGCTATGTGCTGGGCACTGTTCTAGGACTTGGATCCAACAATCCCTGCCCTTATGGAGTTCATATTTAAGTAGGGGAGACAGACAAAAACAAGGCAGATCAGTAAAATATGTAGTATAGTAGGTAATGATAAATGCTAAGAGGGAACAATAAAGAAGGAAAGGTAGCTAAAAGGGAAGGCCTCACTGAGAAGGAGACTAAGTGAGACCAAGAAAGTGAAGGAGTAAGCCTTATGGATATTTGAGGAAAGAACTTCCAGAGCAGAAAGGCCCAAGGCAGGGATGTGCCTGGCCTGTTCAATTATCCCTGCTCTGGCCCACCAGGCCCTGGACGATCTGCTTCCTATGACCTCATCTCTTCTCACTGCCCACCCCATTCTTTCCACACCAGCCACGCTGGCCTCCTCCACATGGGAAAGGGTCTAACTCTGTGACTCCTTTTCTTCCCCTCTCAACAGAAGGGCTGGGAGGAAGGCGGTAGGCTCCTGGGACCTAGCCCCTCAATGCTTAGAGCTTGGGCTCTCTCTTGCCCCTCAAGCCTCAGGAAGGGGCCACTTTTGGAGGGACAGTTGGCAGTGTCATCCAGTACAGTGTCTGCAGAGGCTGTGAGTGGTGGAAGAAGATATGTTAGAACATAGTAGGAATAGAGCAAAAGTTCAGTGACAGGAGAGAAGGCAGAGAGGAAAGGTATGGGGGGCTCTAGGCATCTCAGAAACTCATCAGTAGGAGAGCACCCATTGGCCTCCTCTTGACATGAGATAAGATGCCTGCTCTGAGCTCACTCAGCTAGAAGTTCTGACACTGTGCGGGGAAGGACTTGCCTCAGTGTCCCCTCTCTAACCCTGAAGCCATGTGTCCCAAGGCTTTCTTGGAGACATTATAAAATGCTCCTGGCTCTCTACACATTTACTGCATTAAAAAAATCATTTTTATCTAGAATCCCTATGCAAGTGTAGAAAAAGGAATGGAAAGAGCCTTGAGAAGAATTACAGCAATGCAAATGCATTCACCTCTCAGTGCTTCTAAAGCTCTGGCCTATGGCTGCCTCTCAGGACTGATTATGGCTCCAGATAAGAAAGGGGTTTGTTAAAGGGACAGAAAACACTTTCCAGCTATGTGATTGGGAAATTAGAAGTAAACTTTGTGTGTGTGGGGGGAAAGTTTGTAATTTTTATTCCTTTATGTGGGAATTTTAATGCAGGTTAGGCTGGTCAAACTGAGCATCTTGAATAAGCAAAATAGTCACTGTCCTCCCTGACTCGTCACGCTGTCAGCTCTTCGGGGCCTCAGCTTGGGAACGGAGCAGGCTTGCCCATCACCTACTCTGTCCAGGCAGCACCCACTCCCCTCGGTGCCCACCTGCTGCTGTTCACCTGAGGTGAACAAAGGCGCAAAGCTCCCAGAACAGGGACTGACTACCTGCTTCTTCCTCTGCCTCGTGTCCAGTGGGGTGGAAGCAAAAATAGGTGTGAGAAGTAAAAGCCATCGCTATGGAGTGGAAGGATGGGAGGGGGCTGTGTGTGCAAGGCTGATGACAGCCCCTGAGCTGGGCTATCCGTTGTTGGGTTCCCTCGGAGAGCCACTTGCAACCGACAAAGCAGGTTCTGAGGCTTCAGCTGAAATCCAGAGGCAGCAGCAGTTATTACCTGTCTATACCTCCCATCCCTCCTCTCCACCACCCAGCTTTTCTTAATCTAAGGTCACTTTTCTGGCCCCTGGAAGCTCCTGTCTTGTAGAAGACTCATCATCTCTCAGCGACAAAGTACCAGTTAAGGGGCAGCAGGATAGGGAGGTTGGTGCTTTCCTAACAATGAATGAGAACAAGATTGAGCCATTCAGCACCACCAGTGGGGCTAATTATTGCTTTGTATGTATTATCCTTTAGTAGTATTTACGTCCTCATTTAAAAAAATTATTTCTTTGTTTTTAGAGAGAAGGGGAAGGGAGAGGGATAGAGAGAGAGAGAGAGATGGAAACCTTGCTCTCATTGCATGCCCCCTACTGGGGACCAAACCCACAACCCAGGCATGTGGCCTGATGGGGAATTGAACCGTGACCTCCTAGTTCGTAGGTGAATGCTCAGCTCAACCACTGAGCCATGCCAGCCAGGCTGTTGTCCTCATGTTTTAGAGAAGAAAACTAGGACAAAAGTGATTCAGCATCTTTCCCAGGGCCACACTATAAGTGGTGGAGTCAGATTTTAAGCCCCAAAGCTCAAGCACGTAACCACTCCTTAACTGCCCACAGGACCCCCTCACACTCGGAGCAGGCTGAAGCAGGGGGTGCTGTGGACTGTGGGGTGGGGGGACCGGTGTGCAGCTTAGAGGCAGAGCGGAGGCTGCCTCTGAGTATCCGGCTGCTAATGAATGACTGATGAGACTCAGTGTCCCTCTGGCTCCCTGACATTCAGTGTGGGCTCTGGACCAGCAGCCTCCGCATTGGCGGGAGCTCGTTAGAACTGCAGGGTCTTGGGGCCCACTCCAAACCACAGCACCAGAATCTGCATTTTAACCAGATCCTCTGGAGATTTGAAGGCACTTGAAAATGTGAGCAGCCCTGCTCTAGGGGTGTCTTTCCCAGATGAAAAGCTCAGGGAAGCTAGTTCAGGGGGTTCCTGTCAGAATAATGCCCAGCGCAGTTGTGATACTTTGACCTCCATGGTAGTGTGCCCCCAGGGTCAGAAATCTCCCTGCAAATGCTGGCCAAAGCCAAAGCCACTTCTAGTCTTTACTTCCAGGGGAATGAGAAAAACAGCTCAAGAAAAGGCTCTCAGCCACCTCCTGAGTCAGGCCAACCTGACAGTGTGCGAACGCTAGATGGCAATGGATGGACAGGCATTGCAGAAAGCATGTGCGGATCTGTCACCGCCAAGGGTCAAGTCGCAATGATAAAGGTGTAGAAGTGTGTGTGTGTGTGTGGGGGGGGGGTTGGGGGCTGGGCACAGTTGGGTCGTGAAAAGAGATTGTTGGGATGATATTAAAGACACTGAGACTTCCCCAGCAAGTCTGGGAAGGCTGTTTTGTGGACTGAGAGATTTGGGCAAGAATAATTGCTTCTTTTTTTTTGCCTCCAGCTATGTTAAACACACACAATCTTCCCACAGGGAGGGATGTCAGCAGCCGGGAGGGTGAAGCTGCAGGGGAATTAAGTGTGGGTAAAAAGTTCCCAATCCACTTCGTTCTGCTCTCCGAGGTTAGGGGAGGCAGCGGCAGCCAGTCTGCAGCACATGGTAGTCCCAGGCAGCTCACAGGGGAGCATCCTTTCCCACCATGCAGTGGGCTTGCTCACAGGATGTGCCCACAATGCCCAGACACTCAGCTCTGAAGGGGACAGAGCAGGACTCGAAGAACTGCTCTGCTTCCCTCCTGTGTCCAGCTATTTGGCTGAATCCAAACTGGGAAGAGAAAATGCAGACTTATCTTGGCTCCTAAGGCTCTCTCTTGATTCTCCATAGGCTCCTAGGGTCTAAGCTCTAGGATGGAGCCCTGTAACGCGGATACTGGGCAGGCTTGAGGATCCTGGCTTCTAAGAAAAAACAAGGCAAAGGGAGGTTTCCTAATATCTCCCAAACGGTGAGGTCACCTGGGAGAGCCTGGTCTCTTTTATCCTATAGTGGTTAGTTCCAGTGGGATTCTCTCATTTGGTCAGTGGACCCCAAACTTGGAGAACTTTGTTGGAAATCCGTTCAAGAAACAGCCATGTTTTCCCGACTCTTTGCGGGGAGTGCCACCTGCCAATATCTTGGAGTTGTGTCAGGTGGTGGAGATACCTTATTCTTAGACATTTCAGTGTTTAAGTAGAGAGTGTGGACTTTCTCAAGTTATTCTCTCTCTCTAACCAAAATGTAGGCTTGGCTGGATAGCCACCCCCTGCTGAAGTCTGCATGTCTATTGGTGAGAAGGTTGTAGAATCATAGAATGGATGTTGGAGATTGTCCTGTCCCTCTCCTGTCTTGTTCAGATGGGAAAACTGAGGCCCAGAGAGTTCCATTTGGTTTATTTGAGCAAACCACAAAAGAGGCCACACAAGAGCATGCAATAGCCTCCATCAGTTTAGGGATCAGTGCTCAGCTTATTCATCTAGTTTGTGGATCTGCTGTAGCCCAGCCCACCCTACTGGTGAGTGGTGAATACAAGTGTGTGTGTGAGTGTGTGTCTCTGTGTGTGTGTGCATGTGTGTGTGTGTGTGGAGCCCCAAAGGTCCAAATTCAGGATTGATTCGTAGCTTCATTCAAATTCATAAGAGCTTTAATAGTAGAAACTTACATACCCGGGCAAAGCAGCTGTGTCCAGTGGTGGTGGGGTGGAAAAAACCCACACCCCTCCCAGGACAGAGTCCCTTTTTAAAGGGGTTAATAACAAACCATATGGAGGATAGTCATCACATGACCACCAGACCACCAGAAAGAACAACGCATTCCTAACTTAAAGGATAACCTGAGGCAGTTGTTACACTCTACACATTCATTAACTCCTCTCCTGGGGCGTGGCATTTGTCTTTGGGCAGCTTTTGGGCTTTCGGGGCAGTCAGCTTAGTGTAAGGCTGCAAAGTCACAGAGAATGCAGCACTTCCCAGACACCTTTGCTGTGGGAGCCATATTGCATCTCTAAAGTGAGTTCCCCTAAAGGTACTACAGAAGGATGGCTTCCTTCTTCCAACCAACCTCCCTTTCTTCCTCCCTCCCTCCCTCCCTCTTCCATCCTTCCGTCCCTCCTTTCCTCCCTCCCTCCATTCCTCCCTTTTTTTCTTCCTTCCTTTTTAAAAATATGGCATTAGTTTGCCCCTGCTTTTTCTTCCTATTTTCCCTCTGTTTTTAAATTCTGATGATTTAAAAAAAAATATATTTTATTAATTTTTACAGAGAGGAAGGGAGAGGGATAGAGAGTTAGAAACATTGATGAGAGAGAAACATCGATCAGCTGCCTCTTGCACACTCCCTACTGGGGATGTGCCCGCAACCAAAGCACATGCCCTTGACCAGAATCGAACCTGGGACCCTTGAGTCCATAGGCTGATGCTCTATCCACTCAGCCAAACCAGTCAGGGCAAACTCTGATGATTTTTAAGCCCTAGGGGCTATATATTTACCAGGTAGACCTGAGTAAGCAACAATATTAGCAATTCCAAGAACATGTTTGATCACTCTGTCCTTTCCCAAAGGCTGCATGCAAGATGTGCTTTCAGACAGACCTGAGGAAGCAAATTTTATTTTTTTCATTTGTAGGAACTTGCCTTGAATTTGAGAGGGGAAAAGAAACCAGGCTAGTAAAGTTAAAGGCTTTCTTGTTGTTGTTGTTGTTGCCTCAGGAAACACTTTCTGTATAGCTAAACTCAAAAATACCCTCTGGACAATGCTGTCCAGACTGGAATCCAACTACAGATTATGGTAGGCTGCCCCATTTCTTCAAGTTCTCACCTCTCCTTCTCTTCAGGTTATATTACTTGATATATTTTATGGTATAAAGAAATGCTGAATTAAAAATACAGATGTTGCCCTGACCGGTTTGGCTCAGTGGATAGAGTGTTGGCCTGGGGACTTGAAAGGTCCCAGGTTAGATTCCGGTCGAGGGCATGTACCTGGGTTTTGGGCACATCCCTAGTAAGGGGTGTGCAAGAGGCAGCTGATCGATGTTTCTCTCCCATCGATGTTTCTAACTCTCTGTCCCTCTCCCTTCCTCTCTGTAAAAAATCAATAAAATATATTTAAAAAAATACAGATGTTACCTCCCTGGCTGGTGTTGCTCAATGATCAGAGTGTCAGCCCTCACACTGAAGAGTTGAGTGTTTGATTCCCAGTCAAGGACATGTATCTGGGTTGCAGGTTCAGTTCCTGGTTGAGGTGCATGCAGGAGGCAACCAATCTCTCTCCCTCCCTCCCTCCCTCCCTCCCTCCCTCCCTCCCTTCTTGCCTTCCACTCTCTAAAAATCAATGGGAAAATATTCTAAGGTGAGAATTAACAACAACAACAACAAAGATGTTATCAGCCGTAACTGGAAAAGTGCTAGAGACTATCTGCATATATTATTCTCAATGATATTAAAATCACTGAGGCCAGATCTGTTCAAGGCCACTGTCTGCGCCCCCGTGTCCTTGCTGACCAACAGGAAGAATTAGGTGCCTGAACATCAGGCACCTGAAGTTTGAATGTAATTGAGCTTCCAGGTCTCTAAAAACCTTACATTTTATTCACAAACAAAGGCATCTGCTACTAATTAAAGTATCAGGGTATAATTATACCCTTTCTTATTGGTAGATATGGAATCTGACAGTTGCTTAGATACAAAATAAGCAAGTGCAGATTGCGTTCTGCGCCCTTCGCCGGCTGGGGGACGGAACGACAGAATTTTCAAACGCTCTGCATAAATGAGTCTGGGTGCCCAGGAAATGTAAAGTTCTGAATTATCACGGGTAAATTTGCTTGGGAACAGATGTTAATCCTATCACAAGTCTGTGGTTTGGGCTTTACTGTCATTCAATTATTTCCCTGACTTGGTCCCCTCACCTCTGTACTGCACTCCAACCTTCAAACAGAGAGTATCCATCTTCCCAATTGTCTAACCGGCAAAGCTGTCCTGAGATCTAACAGTGCTGCAGGGAGAAAGCAGACGTGGTTTCCTCAGGGATCCTAAAGCCAGCAGACACCTGTGTGGAGTGGCAGGGCCAGGTCAGCCTCTGGGCTAGAGAGAGTTTCGAAGGGAGCTCAGGCATCCTGGGTTTGGCATCCTGGGAGCCTCCTTGTCATTCTATGATACCCTCTCCTCCTGCTCAGATAGGAAATTAAGGAAGTTTCCTGCTAACCCTTTAGCTACAGCAGTTCAAGGACCAGGTCTTTTTTTTTTTTTTTATGTTACTCAGTATATCTTCAGTGTCCAGCTTGGCACTTGGCGCTTGGAAGGTATTCAGGAACTAGGTATTGAAAGAATGGATTCTGTTCACTCCCTGACATGCAAGTCACCCTGGGAGAGGTGCTACTTTTAACTGTAGTAGTCATTTAATCTCCAATATGTGTGAATTGATTAGGTCAAGACTCAGCAAACTACTGCTCCAGGGCCAAATTCTGCCTGCCTACCTGTTTTTGTGTGGCCTGTGAGCTAAGTATGGTTGGAAAAAAAATTCAAAATAAGAAGAATATTTGATGACACATGAAAATGATATGAAGCCCAAATGTGTGTGTCCATAAGTAAACATGTTATTGGAACACAATTATTTCATTAATTTGCATATTGTCTTTGGTTACTTTTGCACTACAGTGGTAGAACTGAGTCTTTGCCTGTTGCAGAAGACCAAAGAAATACCAAGCACGCTTCCTAGAGAAAGGGAGGGACCCTGTTTACTAACACTAGTGGACTCCGGGAATAATTTCCAAATCAGAGTAAAGAAACACGCAGAGGCTTCACTTTTTATAATCTTCTGGGGTCTTTGTTTTACAGATATGGTTCCCCCCCCCCCCATTTGCTTTTGTGGGCTTACAGGAAGGCCCCCAGGTGTTTGGGTCCCCAGGCCATATCCGATGATCTGTCCTGGGGCCAGAGATAACTACCTTTCCCCCGACCCCCAGGGCAGTGCATTGTTCAAGACCAGTTTCCTTGTAAGACCAGTTTCCTCTTCATGCCCACAGAGATGACATGACCTATAAAATCTAAAATTTTACTACCTGGCCCTTTGCAGAAAAAAGTTAGCTGGCCTTCTATTAGGTCATTCCCTAGGGTTAGCTTTTTATTTGGTGGTTGTTAATCCTCACACCAGGATTTTTTCCCCCCATTGATTTTTGCTTTTAGAGAGACTAGAAGGGAGGAGGTAAGGTGTGAAAGAGAGAGAAAATGATGTGAGAGAGACACATAGATTGGTTGCCTCCTGCATGCACCCTGATAGGGGCAGGGATCAAATCTGCAACCTGGGTATGTGCCCTTGACTGGGAATTGAACCCTCCACCCTTCAGAGTGTGGGCCAACATTGTAACCACTGGGAAAAACTGGCCAGGGCTAGGGCTACTTTTGAATTTGGAGGGAGTGGGATGGAGGACAGAGAGAGGGTATAGTGCAGGTTAGGCTAAGGAGAAGACAGTGGGGGAAATCTGGAGGAACACATTGGCTCTCTTCGCATTTCTGGCAGCTGGGGCCCTTTCTCAGTGGAAGTTTCCAGTTTCTCATTGTAATTCTGATGAATGCCCTCAAGGAACGCAGTGATAATCATTCCTCAGACTGCTGCACTGCTTGGATGCAGTATCTTTTTCTTGTTTCTTGATCATTGTAAATCGCTTGTTCAAAATGCTCTTTCTCTGTCAAAGACATAAAAATTTGCCTCTCAGACAGTGTTTGGGTAATAACTCTGTAAGTGTGAGCAAGTGTGAGCTGGCACTTGTCTTGGGAAAGCAGTTGTCTTCAGTCTTCAGCCTCTGGTAGGCACCCTGTGTGTAATTGTGCCACATTTTGGCTTCCCAGGCAGTGTTGACCCCACCGGTAGGATGCCATATAAGGTTTGTTTCTAAGCTGCCAGCAAATGTGGAGCCCTACCCTTCCAGAGAAGTGCCTTTGTGATTAAGCTGGCAAGGATGCAATCAGCCTAGTTAAAGCCTTGATAATCCACTTGATCCATCCTAGCTATCCTTCCAAATCCTAGGAGGCATTTTGTGGACCTGAGTTTCATTTTTCTGGGGTTTACAGGAGCACCTCCTGGAGCACACAGCATCACACTGTTTTCTTATCAGCCATCTAAATTCCGAATTGCACTCTAATGTTCTCTAAACCCCACATTTTATTGGGAAAGAGGTTACTTCTCTGTGGGTTCCTGGAGCCCTGACTCATCCCTAGGTATCAAAAGTGCCCAGTTTCTTTGGATGGTGTAATTGATTGAGGGATAGGTTTGCTTTCTGACTGACAGTGATTAACACTGGTATTGCCTACCTTAAATAAACCTGGGTTTTGAAAATCATAACCAATTTGAAGATTGTCATATCTTTTTTTAAGAGTTGACTAGCAAGGCTTCCTGTGGCAGCACTGGCCAGTTACCTGATCTGAAAATTTTATTTTGGAAGTAATGGAGGAAATGATTTGTGGGAATAAAATACAAGTATCTACTATCTGAATAACATCACTTGTTGCATCTGTTTATATTACGTATTTTTCTCGGTGTTCTGCATGTATTTCCTCTAGTTCTTACCCACATTCTACAAAATAGATGTGATGATCTCCATTTTACAGAGAAGGAAACTGGGTCTTAAATAGGATGAATGAGTTGCTGGAAAGCCCATGGACAGGAAATGGCATAACTAGAATTTGAACTGTGCTTGGGTGTGACCTCACATGAAGTGTGACCTCAGAGCACCTGACACTGCCCCTCTGGAATGACACTTCAGCCATCTCATACTTTAAGGACAGACAGAATTTTAGAAAGAACCAAAATACAAAAAAGTTAACAAACTGGACTGTTGGAAATGCAGACCCTGCCAAAATGTGGTTATCCATCTGAACTCCTATGGGCATCATGGGGCCCTATATTTTGTTTAGCTAAAGTTTTCATCATCTTCCTTACTACAAATTTAATTTAGTGTTAAAGGGCTCCAAAAGCCATAAAGGAGAAGAAGGCATATAAGGAAAAGTCCATCTGTTACTCCTGGGAAATTTCTTAGAGGCCTCCTTAGACGAAAGCAAAGATACTATGATAGATTACAATAATGGCCACAGTTCCTCTCCCTCCCTCTAGCCACAGATAATCATTCCTCTTTGCTCTGGGAACTTGAAGCTTCTCCCATCAGGAGATGGGGTCTATTTCTCCATCCCTTGAGTCTTGGCTTGGCCTGTGATGTGCTTTGGCCAGTAGAATGTGGTGATGTGACCGAGTTCCAGTTCTTGAGAGGGAGGCGGACACAGGAACTAGCCCCAGAGAACAGCTCCTCAGCTGGGCGATGGCTCTGACTCTCGCTCCCACTTTGCCTTGGAAACTTGCTACACACCCTGCTTTTCACCAGTCTGCTTTCAGGGCTCTCTGCTTGTCCCTTTTGGTTGAGTGATCTTCCTGGGGTGCAGAGGTGCCTCCTCCCTTCCTTGGCCTCATTTCAACTTTCTCACAGATGTCAATAAGCTCAAGGAAATGAGAATGAATGAGGGTGTTGGAGGTGGAAATGGAATGCTGGATGGATTTGAGAGATATTTAGGAATTAAAATGGACTGTATTGGATGAGGGGGGTGATGGACAGGGTACTTTCTGGGCTAGTTCCCAGGCTTGTCTTGGGTATTAAGATGGGTGGTGGTATCATTTTGTGAGATGGCGTAACAATAGTGGGTGGCCACGACTGCCTTGAGTGACTGTCCGTAAGTCATTAACCATCTTGATGCACTGTTTCCCCAAGAACAATCACCTCATATGGTTCTTGACAGGAGCATACAGGGAAGGCTGGCAGCTCTAAATGCTCATGAACAGGACGTAATTTGCTGCCTCCAAAGGAAACCCCTGGAATGCCAAGGCTGGCCGCTGTTGCCAGCTTCCGGATGTTGAGTTCAAACCATGGAGACATCCTTGATGTGAACAAATGAGAAAAAAATTAACATGCTTTGGAATGAATGATTGGATCCCCTTCCGACTCGATTGCTTGTGTTTCCTGAAAATGTAATTTGTTTTTAGTTTGAGAGAGTACATTGCCCTACAGCACCAATCTTCTCCAATGGCCGACACCCAGGGGATGAGGTGCAACCCTTCAGGCTCCAGGAAGAGACCAGTGATGACCCATGTATGCTTGAGCCGAAATCTCAGCACCTGCATCCAGGTCAGCCCCTCACCAGGCTACCTAGAAGGCCAGCAGCGGATAGGAACTCAGGTTCCAGGCACCCATGGGCAGCCTGGGAGGGCACCTCTCTATAGACAGGATCTGGCAGGAGCCCAGTATCTACACCTTCCTTGGCCACAGGTACCGGTGCCCTGGACTGCACTTCTCAAGGCTGCCTGTTATATGTGGAGAGTGAGGTTATCAGTGCAGAAAGAACAGATTTGGGTCCTGCGAGAGAGAGAGAGAGAGAGAGAGAGAGAGAGAGAGAGAGAGAGAGAGTTGGACATACACATACTTCTTTTCCTCCATGTAAAAAAATTACTACCAAGAAGTAAACTATCTAATATAATAAAAGAGAAACATGCAAATGTGACCGTTACCACCAGCCAATCAGAGCGGCTGTATGCAAATTAACCCAGCCAAGATGGAGGCCAACAGCCAATCAGAGCGGCTGTATGCAAATTAACCCAGCCAAGATGGAGGCCAACAGCCACGGAACTAGAGCAAATCAAAGGGTTCTGTTGCAACTGCCTGC